>QGOH01008241.1:0-20973 GCA_003313155.1 Boletus sp. MG95
TTCCACCAACAATTTCAAGTTTGAGCCAAACGGTCAAGGAGGTTACTCAATGAACTTCGTACAATGACAGCTGAAGCACCATTCATGTATACGTGACACGAAATCATCTATGGTCCTCTTTGGCCATCATGTTCGTCGATGTATGTGCATTCACGAGTGAAGACCTGGAATCTACTAAAGGGAAACACCTGTCGAGAACGATTTACACGCTCTTGAGCGACATGTAGAGGCAACATACCCTGGCAATGATTCTCCCTCTTATTAAACCCATTGAGACAGGGCCATAGTCTCTTGAGTCAGTTGAACATGCTGCGTTATCTCCCGCTATCCAGATATGACCTTTTGGAACAATGACGTGTTCCACTGAGGGAGCTTTCGAACCGGTTGGGTCGACACAGACAACGTCTCCTGGGAGGCCAATGATTCTTTTACAGATGATTCTGTTCGGTTTCACGGGCGATTTGAGAGAAACCAGCTCTCCTCGAGTCAAGTTATATGGCGCGAGCCGGTGCGACACGATACTCTCAATTGCAATTTCTCCAGAAGTCTCGAATGTTGGGAGCATGGATGGACCATCCGTCTGGCTATATCATCAACGTCCGGGAAGAGATGGAAAGTAGTAGACGCACCAAGCAGGGACTTCCAACATTTTCTTTGAAGAGATGGAGGAAACAGGCAACATTGACAGTCTGTGTGGTTGGTTAGTCGCGGTCAACGAGAGGTTGAACAGACAGACGTGGATACACCCTACTGCGAGATTCTTTAGCAGTTTGAACTGGGCAGCATGAGTGAGAGACCAAGGATGGGGCATCGATCAGTGATCACGCACACGCGGCCGTCACGCGCAAGAGTGGCGACGGACAGGCCCCTCCTGATCGCTTCCTGGCTCCAACTTTGCCCTAAACACCACTGAAGGTACATCACACATCGACACACTCAAGCACTCGGGCGAACCGATCAACTTGGGTCATACACACTGCACAGTGCACAGACTAGATTGGTTTCTCGGGTTCTGCTTCATCGTCAAACTTCTCTCAAACTCTCTGTCCACCATGTCACTGGACATACCGATGCCAACGGCCGCGGACATGAACCGCATAACCTACCTAGGAGCAGCCAAACTCAAAGAAGAGATGTCACGTCCGGGCGGCCAACCAGAGAAGCTGGACTTTAGTATCATGACAGGCTGTTTCAATTGTGATGCGCTCATGTCACAACATACGGGGCAGAAGGTACCGAGTCTCTTGAATGGTAAGTATATGTTGCTTACTTACTTGTGGTCAATAGCCTTCGGTCTGTTCAGGATGCAAGTCCGCCATTTACTGCTCCAGAAAGGTATGTCCCACATTGCGTGGAAATCGGAGTCGCTGAGAGCAGCTAATGCTACAGTGTCAAGTCGCGAATTGGAAAATCGGGCGATTTGGTTCGGATGGTCATAAGTTTCTCTGTGAAAAAAACAAGGTGGGTAAGGACCGGATCAGGTCAAGTATGAGACCATTATATTGTGCATTCTACAGCGTCACATGCTAAGAGTACCGGAAGTGCGAGTCATTCTCAAGCTTTTTCCTTGGGGGAAGCTCGAGTCGGATGGCACCTTTGCTGAACCCCTCATACGTGCTTACTTTGGTGTCCTGGGAGCTAATGGCTATGGATACTGGAGTGAAGCTGGTGGTAGCGCTCCCCATCAGCTTCAGCCAAATACTATGGGTAACCATGGCAGTCCGTGGTGCGTTAATCCGGTTGAAAATTATCAAGACGGGTATCTGCTTCTCCTTAATCGGCACCTCGACGACAAAGCAGGATGGCAACTTGAAGATAGATTAATTCCCAAGCTGCACTTCGAACCTGGATGTGAACCGCAGATTGCATCCTTAGCCAACGTGGTTGACTGGAAGTCGTGGTATCAGTGGCGTTCCCTGCCTTTCGACTCCCCTGCCGCACTCCTCATGCACTACCCCCTCACCGTATACCATCTGCTAGTTAATGTCTTAAATGTCGCAAGTCCAAGTCGCGGGTGTTCCGAGCACCGACAAACACTTAATATCCACTATCTTGGGGCGGAAGTTGAGCTCAATATGCTTCCTCTGTATGTCTCCAATATTTTGGTCCCCTCCGAATCTCAAGTGGCATTGTCAGTTTTTCGGAGCTGGCGTTATTATTGCCGTACACTGACATCAAACTTACGTTCTTCGGTTACGTTGTGCACACAATCGTGCAAAAAGCAAACAAGAAAAGTATCGCTGCAAAGGCGAAACGAAACGACCCAGTGTACATGTATAAGAGCCCCGCATCCATGGGACAGAGCACATTAGCAATATATCTTGATGGAGAGCACGAGAACTGGGAACCACGCTTCGTGACTATTACAAACAACCTCCCCGATGCCATCGTAGGCCTCAATGCCGGATTGCTCAGCTACAACGCATGGATGTCCGTTATCTTGTTCTGTCACGTAGAGGAGATTCCCTTTGGCGTGACGGAGTACGCCGAACAATCCGCTGAGGTGCAAAGGGACTCGTTCCCGAAGATAATCCACCAAGCAATCCCAAGTTTAGGGCCACGAATGAGCACGGCTCAGCTCGAGGATTTGGTCAAACCACGGCAATATTCTATCGAGTTTAATCCTTTTCAGCGACCCGGTCAACGGCCCATCGGTTCTACACGGCTCCCAAACGTTTCCAATGGGTTCACCATCAGGGTCTTTGGAAGGGATTCTGTAGAGGGGAGAGGAGGGGACAGTCTGGTCCAGGAGCCTTTGCATATGCACGTTGCGGAACAACAAGTGCAGCAGCTGGTTGATAAGACAAAGGGCATGTCGCTGAACGGCCTTGACTAGTTTACCAAGAACTCGAGGATGGCGTATTCTAGTCGTGACAACATGTCGTGACCGTGACACCAACAGCATGTCTTCGTTCAAGCGGAGGACACCGTCTAAACAAGTTGCTCTTCCACCAGGGACCCGCGCGTGTTCCATATCCATACCCACGGTCTTGACGTCCTCTGGGATCCCGTCCCTCGATGACATCCTAGGCGGAGGCGTGCCCCTTTCATGTTCGCTTGCAGTCCTCGCGCCTGATTCCCAGTCTGCTTACGGCGAGTTGGTGCAAAAATACTTCGTTGCTCAGGGCATCGCAAGTGGTCACAAAGTGTGCATCGTCCACGAAGATGCGCTATCTTTTGTGAAGGAATGCATGTGGATGCCTTCGAGCTCAAACCATCCGATGCCCATAGTAGACGAAGATGATCCAATTCGGAGCGAAGAGAAGACAAAGATTGCATGGCGCTATGAACAGATGAAGAAATTCGAGACAACGGTGACCAACCTGTATGTGCCAGTTCTTAGATGAGCGCGGACGGGGGATTGGTGACCATCAGTCTCAGATTTCCAGATCATTTTTGTGATACATTTGACCTGACTTGTCGCATCCCTGTGTCTGTGGTAGACGAGGCCCGCAATGCGAAGCGGCTCATACCGTTGAACTTGAATATAAACAACGATCTCCAATCGTCAATGGACGGACGTATGAAACAGATAAAGCAGGTCCTTGCGACTACACCATCGACTGAAGTTGTTCGCCTATGCATACCCGCGTTGGGATCCCCTGAGTGGGGGGAACATTGTCCAGCAGTAAGAGACACGTTTCTGTCCAAGTGCAGCTGTCTTGATGGTGCACAGGATCTCTTACGCTTCTTGTATGCCTTACGCCGCCTGCTGCGTTGCTATCCTCATGCTTGTGCCTGTGTCTCTCTTGCTCCGCACTTTTGCACGGACCTTTGGGCGGGATCCGGATGGGTCCAGAAGGTCGGTTGGGTGACCGATGCGACTATCTCGATGTCGGGCTTCGGCGGTGCGCATAAACTGATATTTTTGCTTGTCTGACTGTGTGATGACAGTCCCACTGTCAGCTAATCCAGCGCTTACGGCACTTTTCCCTTCCCACCATGGTTTGGTGCAGATTTATAAATTGCCTGCACCGCATAGTATCATCCCTACAAGCGATAAATACTCTACCCTTCGAGGTTTGTCGTCGTCTGCAGCAGCAAGCATTGGCACCGGAGAAAACAATCTCGCGTTCAGGTGTATGCGGAAACGGCTCATCTTTGAGACGATGCATCTTGATTTGGAGGGTGGTGTCACGGAACGTCGTACTACGCCTTCGTCGACTGCGATCAATTTAGATGTTGGGCTGGTTAACACGCACGTCACTGACAAGGGGAGTACCCCCGCACTCGCCAGTGTTGCAGTAGAGCTTGAAGGGACCTCTGCGGATATCAAGAGCCAGTCGTCGGAGGGTCACGTATCGTCACGGAATACAGAGTCTGGCGCGACCGTCACTACCCCCCGAGAGTCAAGGAAGGCGAAGAAGAAAGTAGCTTTTCATTCAGACAAACCAGATCTGTACGACTTTTAACAAGATGATTAGCAAAATAGTTTCCTATATGTCTCAGACACGGCCCACCAACGGAGCGGTACTGGTAGTGGATAAGCGCCGCGGCCCTGGCTGGGTAGTTGCGAGAGGCGACACATGGATCTGTCGTGTTGTCAGCTGTCAGTGCATGCCTCGACTCTGCAGGACGGAAGCATTGCGTTGATGCAGTGTACACCATTGAATCGGCTGCAGAAACTGACGTTGGCGGTTCGAAAAGACATTTTCTGACATGAGTATGTCAGACCTGTCGCGGTCTGTCACCCTGAACGTTTCAAGGGTTTGTCGCACACAGCTTTGTCTCAGCAGGGCGAGAAAACCGAGGAGATAATGCCCCCGTCGGGCCTGCACAGCTTGTCAAATTTTTCGTGATAAGTTTGGACATATACAATCAATCGGGACCGCCTAAAAGCCATGCATATGCATGAGAAATATGGATTATCAGCGGGAGAGACCCACAAGTGCCCCACGGTGGCGCTCTTGAGATCCTATGCTGGTGGAGACCCTTGGAGTTTCATGAGGAAAAAAAGTCTATGAGTCTTGTAGTCGGGAATGTCTCATACTATGTATCGGGTGGCGCGCATGTCTGCGCGGCACAGCGGGCCCGATGGATGGATGCGTCGAACAAGTGCGACTCGAGGCCTGAGGGACAGCAGGAGGCGGCGGTGTCTGGCATCACGATGATGGTGGGCGGCTGAGCGCTGTACGATTCTTTTTACTGGTCAATCAAAGTGTCTTGGGAAAGTGGTGAATTTACATAAAGGACTGGACGAGGAAGAGTACATAATGTCTTGTGTCGTTTTTCTGTCCGTGTCTCTTCGTCGCACCGGACGGTTCAGAGGGGACATTGGCGGTGGCAGTCTGAGGCATGTAAGTCGCAAAGAAAGGCTCCTACTCTGAGGCATCTTACGGTAAAACGTATCAGGAATCACCACCCTCGCTCCCTCCTTCCCTCCGCAAAAAAATCCGCCTCCGCTCCAAGTTCCCCAAAGCCCGCCCCATTTCTTCTCCATGTTCACGACAAACCACTTCCACGTCCACCGCCCCCGTTGACTTCCGCTCTCAGATATACTCTCAGCACCTCCGACATGGATGCTCATCACCAGTCATTAATCCGTCCAACGAGCTGGATAGACGATCACGCCGGTAAGAAATTACTCTCGAAACCTGTCCGTAATCTGCCGCCATGGCACCCCGTTTCCGTGGTTGCAACACTTGTCCTGGTCGGATTTGGTTAACCTCGTAAAGATGTATTTGTTTACCACGGGGGCCATGTCAATTGATACGATCACCACCTCCTTGCCACTCTCTCTCCAACTTCTCCTCCGACCTGCTTTTCCACCTTCGAGCCCAAACTGACTCCTTTCCTTAAGCTGTAGATTTTCTCACTACTCATTCTCCTGCACTGCCACCTCCATACTCACGAACCTCGGCGCGTGCCCATCTACATCCACCGACCCCGCCAGCTGTCGGTGAAAACCACCTCAATCCTCCAGATCACGCCACGCAGAGTTTCAGCGCGATGATAGCAGCCGACCGCGTTGCGCTCGAATCAACCTCGGCCGTCACATCACCATCACAAGCAGTGCACTCGGCCCTCGCTGGGTCCGTATTCGAAAGTGACACTTCTTCCCATTCCGATTCTTCCCCTCCACGCTCTTTCGCACGCCCCCCGAAAGTTTCGTCCATAGACCCTTCCCACTTCCCGGATCCATATCCCCATCGCTTGCCGTATACCCGCACTTCAGACAGGCCGTCGTCGACCCTTCCATCCCTCTCGTCCGCTGGTTCGTCCTCTCCCTCGACACGCTCTTCGGCGTACACAAGCTCAGGAAGTGCACTGGCCACCAGTGATCACGGGCATGTACAAATCGTTTCCGGGGAAGACGAAGAAGTTGGCGTTGCGGTGGGAATCACGTCCGATGATGTGGCCAGAGTGCTTGCAGGCGAAGGTAGCACTTCCTCAGCAGGAAGGACACCAATAGACCAAGCACGGTGGTCCGAATACTCTGCGAGCATCAGATCAAGATCTTCTTCCATCGGACTCAGCAACACCAACAGCCTACACGAGAGCGGTATGCCCCGACTTCGGGAAAATCCTAGTTTCGATATGGCTTGGCAGACTGTCGACGAAAGGGATGAAGTTGGCTTATCGAGCGGCGACGAAACAGATGATTTTGGTGACGACGAGGACGCGAACGAGAGCAAGGGCGAAGAGCGCACTTCCGCGATTGTCATGGCCGAGGAGGGGCGGGGACTGATTGTGAAGGGGGATGGGATCCCAATCGTACAGCTTCAAGTTGAACCTGGTACATTCGTATACAACATTTGATTGCGCACTTGTTGACGCTAATATCCACTCCAGGTACCACTCATCTCCTCGTCGGCTCTTGCAGCACCCCCAACGCTATCCCTGCTTTCCTCACGAACACGCTGCCTCAAATTTGCCACTCACTTCTAGCGCTAGACATCTCTGCCAATTTTCTTGTTGCCTTACCTCCTGCACTCGCTTCCTGCGGGAATCTTGAAGAACTAAATGTTGCGTCGAATCCGCTGCGCGTGTTGCCAGTTTTTTTGTCCCAGCTGGTAGCTTTGCGTGTATTCATTGCGGACGCCACCGGAATCGGCACATTGCCCGACTCACTCGCTGCGCTCGATCGTCTCCACACCCTCAGCATCCGAAGAAACAAAATGCACGCCCTTCCTAGTTGGCTGTGTCTTCTGCCACTCTTGCAAGAGCTGTATCTTGACGGGAACCCATTCCAGGGACCGTGGCAAGCTCTCGTGGAACCGCTTCTTTCAAAAGTCCCTGTCACATCGCTCCATCCTCCTTCGACGCCTTCTGTCCCTTTACCATCTGTTTCTATACCCCATCCATCTTCTGGGACTGAGACCGACACGGATTCAGACTCTCGTAGTGCTGACCCCGATGCAAGTTTCGCATTACCTCCCGAAGATGACACCATCACGCCAGCGCGAGCGCCTCCTCTCGAACGGTCTGTCACCTCTCCTGCTATCTTGCCTCCGATCCCTCCTGTCCCCGATCGTAGTCTTGTGCGGACAAAAACTGCGCCGAACCGGTCTTATCAACCGAAGTCACGCTCACGTACGGGGACCGTCTTTAACAACCCGAACTCGTCACATCGCTATCCAGGTGAATCAGGATACGGAACTGATCATGAACTCCGGAAAATGAAGAGCGCGGGTGAACTGCGTACGAGTTTTGAACGATCCCGCGGGTTGGTGGAGAATCTCGCAATCGCGACACCTGAGCGGCCACCCACTCTACCCTATTCTGGTTCAGCTTCTAGTTCCAATCTGCTCAGCATCGCAAGAGAATCTCCCGAGTCAGATAGGCTTAGTATTCCTCAGCGTTACGCAAGCCTCGGTGTCTCAGCTTTCACACCTACTCGTGGTTCTTCTCGACCTCTCCACTCAAAAAGCCTCTTTGATGTTACCTGGGAGGACAAGGAGACTGACGCTGTAGAATCAGCACGTTCCTCCTTTACTTCACCGCCTACTTCACCGCCTCGTCTTGTACAATCTCAGCAGGCTCGTGGAACGCCCAGTCCAGCAACAGACCGGCAGGCACCCTCTCGAGGACGCTGGGGATTCTTGAAGAAGATGTCGATGGGCAAGATGAGAGCTGATTCCCCTACGATCTCTCGGCCCAACACATCTTATGGTCGTACTCTGCGCCCCGAGGTTGTTGTTGGCAGTATGTCAAGCCCCCCGCAACGACCGACAAATACTTTACCTCAGATTGATGTCCGATTCTCAACAAGTGGATCCTTGGGTCCTATGCCCAATTCCACTCCAAGTGTCTCCTTGTCTCCGTCCATAAACGAGGAAGATCTCGCGGTCTCTACAGACACACCTTCCCTAGAGTCAACGAATCCAGGCAAATCCCTCGCTCCGGCGTCCTCTCCGCGAGCCTCCAAGCGCAGGAGTTTTCTCCCGGTAGATGCAAGTGTAGCGGCAAATTTGCCCGTCCCTTCTCCGACACACCTTATCCAGGAAGCCTCAGCTGCGGGTCACCTCAAAACGAATGAACTAGCAACCGGTCTGCGTCCAAGTTCAGCTGCTGATGCGGATGATTTTGTTGCACGTAGGGAAGAAGAGAGAGCAAGAGAAGCATATACGCGGGCTTTACGCTCTGTAATGGCGTATCTAAAAGATATGAACGATCTGAACCTCTCCCAAGGTACTACTCTGTCCATGTACGGAGGATCGCCGGAGGACTCGCTCAGTATCTCACGTTCTCGAAGACCTACTGTTGTAGAGAGGGCGAACTCTGAAAGTACGATCTCTCGGGCAGCTTCGATATCTGGCCAACTGCGATCTCCGGAAGCAATGGCAGGGTTGAGGAGTGGGACAACTTCGCAGACCATCAGTGTCGTAACGACCGATAGCAGTGGCTCCTCTGAAGAGCGAAAATACAAGGATGATAAGGGGAAACGGGCCCTCGTCATCCGAGAGATCATAGAGTATGTTCAGGTTTGAAATTTCTGAAAGTAAAGTTAACATCTTGGAAAGGACTGAAAGGACGTATGTCAAAGGATTGCAAGAACTCGTTGATATTTACGTGAAGCCCAGTGCCGCCCCGGTCAACCTCATCAGCGCTGTTGGTTCCGGCAAAGAAACTGTCATCCCCGCATCGGAGCGGAAAGTTGTCTTCAATGGTATCGAAGCTCTGTTTTCATTCCACAAAGAGAGCTTCCTTCCTGCTCTCGAAGCAGCCGCGGCACCTTTGATGAAGCGTCCTCTTGAGGGCGAAGAACTCGATGCAGATGGCCAACTCTCGATCGAGGTAATAAAAGGGGTTTCAGGAATTTTCTTGAAGCACGCTGCATTCATGAAGATGTACTCTTCCTACATCAAGTATGTTAGTGTTTTTTCATTGTCAGATGGGTTTGCTGATTTGCCTCCTCAAGCAACTTTGACAACTCTGTGCAGAGAATCAAATATTGGACGACCGACAGAGCTCCGGCAGGGAACACCAGTCCAGGATCTACCTTGTCATCGACCAGCTCTGGCCTTTCCAACACCGCCATTTCCCATCCTAACCCTACGAGTGATTCGATGGCTCACCTTACCTCTGGCCAAAGAAAGCGCATCAAGACATTTCTCAAACGATGCCGCGTAAACCCTCGTCACTCCCAACTTAACATGGAGGGGTATCTGCTCTTGCCCGTTCAACGGATACCCCGATATCGATTGCTTGTGAGTAGCAAGTGCCCCTGCACCTACACTAAACGTTAATGGCTTCACAGCTTGAAGAGTTGATCCGAAGTACCCCACCTAGTTACTCCTTCATGGATGACGCACTCGATAGGGCACTAGCTGAGATATCATTGTTGGCGAATAACATGAACGAAGGGAAGCGGGAGTCTGAGACTCGACGGAAGCTGGTGCAATGGCAAAGCAGGATTCGAGGCAAGTTCCCCAGTCCCTTGGTTCAACCTCATCGGTAAGCGTCATTGTTCGTTGTCGCTTTACTACTAATGAGTCGGAAAGACGTCTCATCATGGATGGGCCATTGATGTTGACTCGCGTCGTTCGCAAAACCGCCGTGTCATTTGAAACTGTCAATGCTCAGGGGGATGTCTCTGCTGTGCAGGTTGACTGTCTCGCCCCCGAATTGACTCCTCGACCTCTAACCGGTATTCTTTGCAATGACCTTTTGGTTCTTTGTCGTGATCCGAGCGAGGGCAGAGACTTCATGTCTTCAGTAGACCTCTGGGCAGTCCTTCGTATGCAAACCCTGCCTCAACCAGCTAGTATTGTCCATGGCAATGGTAAGACCCACGCATGTTTGAGAACGGAGACGCGGCTAATTCTAGATTGATTGTAGTGTTGCGGATCGTCGACAACAAGGCTATCCTCTATTTTGATGCACCGTCGCCCTCGGAAGCCCTGAATTGGTTTAGAGGTAATGGGAGAGTCCGACTTTGACAAATGCAGTACTAATATCAGAGTCTAGCTATCAACCTTCACATCCCTTCATCCAAAGGATAGAAAACAAACACTCATTCACGCAGTCTTTCTCATTTGAACGCAATTTCGATTACATCGATTCTCCTGGTTGAGCTCCCTTGCGCAAGGGTTGGCCTCGTATATATACAATCATTAAGCCCACTTGCATTCTGTTACGCGTCATCTTTCCACTGTATCACCCACATTGTTCCTTATGCTCCTTCCCCTCTTTCATCAGTCAGGTAAAGTAGTAACAGCTATATAAAAAATTTAAGTATTCTCACACTGACCAAGGTCTAACCACGCATCAGTCAAATGGCAGATTCGTCACAGATCCAATTACATGCAGATATAAGGGGACAACATCGAGTATGTGCAATAACTATGGCAACACACCGACCGACAGGATGTCAACCCGTCAAACATTTCACATCTTGGTCAACATGGGTTAGACTTCTGATCGCAGTAGTCGACAATACGGTACGCGAAACTCACCAGCCACTTCCAGAAAGCATCTATCTTGTTCTTGGGTGGGGTGTCTGGAACCTCATCAGCCTCAATCTGCGCAATGTCGGACACGAAATCCATGTCTTCCGCCTTGACGAATGGGGAACGGTAGTAGAACCTGGCTGCGATGTATAGGAGAGGGAACATGATGAAAGGGAGATAGCTTGTGACGAAGGTTGCGGTGTCCCAGTTGCCTCTGAGGAAGACGCTCCAACCATTGAACTGAAATGATATGAGGACCATATTTTGGAAGTGGAGGATAATATGCGAGACATACCAGACAGATGATGAGGGTCGAAATAGCCCCATACCACGCGGCAAATGGTTGGATGCGAGTGTGGTATGGGAGAGTCGTACGATCGATACCTTGTGCCTTCATACCGCTGTAGAAGCGAAGATAGGTTACACAGATACCAAACCAGGTCATGAGGCCAGCAACGGATGTCATATTGGCAAACCAGCCAAAGACCTTTCCGGCACCGCTGGATATAGCCATGAAGGCGAGTAGAGTAAACGATGCACAGAAGATAACAGAAACATAGGGGAGACCAGACTTGGACGTCTTCGCGAAGAATTTTGGTGCATTACCAGCGGCGGCCAGGCCATCTGGTCATCCACATGGTTGAGTCAGCTGCTCTGATCGGGAAGTAGTATAGAACGCACAGAGAGCACGCGAGGACGTGTACAGGTCACTGGATGCGGCTGACCAGGCTGAGGTCAACAAACAGGCATTGATGATCTGTCCTGGAATGGATATTTGTGATCAATTAGGTTGCGTCGTCGCTCACCGAAGGCAGAGATTTGATTCCTGCGATTTGGATAGCAATGACGAATGGCGAGGCTGCTGTTCCACTTGCGAGCACCAGTTGTTGGTTGGTGTAAGGAACAAGTAGACCGATCACGAAAGTGCCGAGGATATAAAACAGGAGAATACGAATATATACCCGGCGAATTGCCCTGGGAAGGTTGCGACGCGGATTCTTTGTCTCGCCCGCAGCAATCTGAGAAAGTGAGCAATAGGAACGGGGATTAAGAGATCCAACTTACGGCAACGATCTCCGTGCCAATGAAAGAGAAAGCAGCGTTGTTGAGGACGGCCCACCACCCGAGGAAGCGGCCCTTTGCGCCAGAGATCCCCGCGTATTGAACAAAAGGACCTGGGGTCTTCCAGTAGCGGAAACCGATCCGATCATGGTTGGGGCCACCTCCGAGGTCAAGGACAACACCCAATATGATGAGGCCGCTAATTGTGAGTACCTTGATGGAACTGACGCGTGGATTGGTAAGTGGGAACAAAAAAAGGTCGGGTGATCACCCACGCGAAGTAGAACTCGGCCTCCCCGTAGGCACCGGCGCCGAGCATGTTGATAGTGACGACGACGACGATACACATTGCCACCCAGACTGCATTGTTGACGTTCGGGTGCCAGTAATCTATCAGGAGGGCGGCAGCGGACAACTCGGCTGGAAGGGGTTTCTATGAGGACTGACGACAAGATGAACGGTACTAAATGGTCACCGGGAGCTGGGGGTGCAAGTCAGACGACGAGATTAGAAAAGCAATTGGATATACCAATGATCGTCCAGTTGTACCAATAATTCCAACCCATCGCAAAGGACAGCGCAGGATTCACGAACCGTTCTGAGAGCTTGATATGACCACCTGGAATGGGCAGGTACGCGATCATTTCGCCCAGGGATACCTTGCGGGCGATTTGTAAACCAAGGTGCTGTAGGAGGAGAAATGACTTACCATGACTGAGATCACGATTGTCCCCATGGCTATATAGCCAAGTAGAAGGCCAACCGGTCCACCATTTCTAAGGGAGGTGGCAGTTCCGACGAAAAGGCCGGTACCGATAACACCACCAATACTACACGAGCATTAGGAACAAAGGGGAGGGTTCGGGGGGGACGGGGATATACCTGATCATGGCCACATGTCGGTTCTTGAGCTGCCTGTGGAGTTTATGTGGTTGATGAGGGGCAGCGAACTCTTGATCTTGGACGGAGCCGTCAAAGGAGTTCTTGTATGCGACGTTTGTGCCATTTTTCTCGGACGACATCTCCAGGCGCCCAAGAGAGAGGGAGGAAGAGAGATAGGATGGTGTGGGCTAAGATTGCTATATGTAATGGGCATCCGTGTGGCAGTGTTGGCGGGCGAGGGAAGGGCGGTAAATGAGGTAACATCCAGTGAAAAGGACGCTGGCCTTCAGGGCGATCATTTCCAGGCGTACATGGATGCTGTCACTGCAAGGAACCGGCCCAACTCACACCACTTTCCCCTAGCCGACCTGACGTACTGTCAGTTTCAAGTCTCCGTGGCTGGCCCTCTCTGGCTGGCTGGCTGACGAGCTGCATGTGCCAAGGGTGCCACTGATCATCATCATGTGCTCCAGCGCAGACTTGTGCTCATCATGAGACGCACCTGCCATCGCCGAATGCCGGGTAACTCGGATCAACTTCGATGCTCCGAATGCCAGCTCGTTCGACAACCTGTGTTCAGAGATGGCGTCTCTAAAATTTCTGCTTAGAATGGGGCCACCGGGGTCTCTGTTATCATCCAGGTCGTGATCGATCGTCTCGATCGTCACACTAAGTAGTAGTAAGTACAGTCGAAAGTGATTAAAAAAAAAAAAAAACAGGCGACGAGGCACAGCGTGGAGAAGGGTCGCATCTCTATCCTTGGCAATGAACCCAAGGCATCAATGATCCGACAAGCGTAGACAGCGTTCTGAGCGACGGGAGTGTGAAATCGACCAATTTCGGTCGCGCATTAGGTACCATGAGGCGCTTGTAAGCCCGGGAATACACGACGATACGCCGACCGCTCGTTGGATCAGAAAATGGTGTACGTCGCCTGGAAGATGGGGGAACCAGCTGCTCCGAAAAACGGAGTCTCTTGCAGGGTGGATGGGCCGTGGCGACCACCCGGTTGTTCCGATCAACGACATCCTCTTCATCTCGTCTCCTTTTCAGGATACCCTTGGGTGCCCTCGAGTATTGTACCATCGCCTGACGTCTCGACTCTTGTATCCTCCGGTACTCCTCCGGCTTGAGGCTTCTTGGATTCTCTGGGACGTCAATCGAACTGGGGAACGTGGCTGCCGTGCTCGGATCGCTTGAAAGTGACGAGATATACGTGTTCTTGAGATGCTTGTGGCGAATGCAGTCACGGCGCATGGAGGTTCCCTCAATATGTCCCGTGGTGGATGGGAACACGTCATCTTCGCATCTGAGGGACGGGCCCGGACGCCTCTTGAGACGACGCGCCGCGTAAGCCCGGCACAACTCGGGGCGGTTCTCGTCCGTGGCGCGAGAACTGCCCAGTCTGAGAGGTAGCAGATGCGGCGCGGATGAATCTTCGACGTTTTCCTGATGATCGGCGCGTGGCATCTGGGCATGGCTATGTTTGGTCGGCGAAGAATATGGAGACTCGGGTCTCAGCGTAGAGCGGGAGGGAGAAGTCGAAGATATCTCTTCCAGTTTCCAGAGGAATGCATGCACCTGCTCCGCGACTTGTCCGGGTGTCTGACCAGGGACGACGACACGCATCGGGCTATCATCTGAAGCCGTGATCCAATCTTCCTGGAAATCCTGGGCGTTGACCGGAGGGTCCAACTCATATTCCTCCGGATCCTCTTCGTACTGCGGAATTGGACCCACGCGCTCCCCTTTGGCACGGCGTTTCCATAGTTCCGATATTTTTCTGTTCCTCCGAACTCGACGGAGATACTCATCGACCTTGTCCCCTTCTTTTTTCCGTGCTCCCATGTAGTCCAGTTTGTACTTGACCTTGCGCATCTCCAATCTGAACTCCTCTGGCTCTGCTCTCTCGATGCCGACGGACGTATGTTCCTTCATCGCTCTGCTCATCCCAAAGTCGATGATCATGACCTTGCCGTCGGCGCCGATGAGCATATGCCGTAGTTCAGGGTCGCCGTGAAGGACTCCTCGTGCATGGATCTTCTCGAACGCGGCTATCACCCTCTCCTTTAGTGCAAGAGGCATACTCGGAGAGGATTCTATCCAGAACGAGGAGTGGGGCATTTCCATGGTCACGCTCACAGCTTCGGGCATGATATGGACACCGATGACGTGGGGAACAACATCCCCTTGAAGTGGCCGGAGGTATTGTTCCGATCTGTACAGGGCAAGCTACGAAAGAGGCGGTTGGCCAAGGGCTCGTCTTGGAGTAGAGAGAGACTTGCCTCTGAGTGGAAGCCATACCACTCCTTTTGTTTGCTCAACTTCCACCTGAGATGTATCTCAGCGTCTGTGGAGTCACGACACTTGGAACGCTTACTTTCTGCAGATATACTTGATTTCCTTGTCAGCGACGGTCCCACTGTCAATAGAAGCAGAGCATTGAGCGCCCTCTAGGAGTGAATCAGTATCACGTGCAGACATGTAGAGAGAATGCCTACTTCGCAGGGACAGAAGCTGCTTTGGGTCGTCGATTGGGAGACCGTGCGTCCAAGCCCAACGGCCATGGGGCTGATAGATGGGCTGATCAAGCTGATTTGCCGGTTGAGAGCTCGCTGACGAAGAGGGTGTCTCGGTGGCCACAGTTGGGGTCCAGTTGATTGTGGCACGACACCTCGCGACATGGTGGGGACGAGGTTGTGCGCGGTGTAAAAGAGAAACCTGGGCGGGTGGATGATAGGGCGCTGTGAGGGCCTGGAAGAAATCGGAAGAGGCGTCGAGGCATGGAGGGACGTGGCAGTCGAAAGGCAGGATGGACCGGGGGCTACTAGGGCCAGGATCTGGGTGGGTATGTGCGGACATTGCTGGGTTGGGTGTGGTGGAGGGTGGACGGGAGATATACGACCATCGTCGTCCTTGTACTCTCCTTATACCGGATCCATGTCAAAGCGTCTCCTCCTGAGCCATCCTCAATACTTGCCTTTTCTGGACAATGGCCACCTCGTCTCGCTGGCGACCACTTCAACACGGCTGGCATTACACACATTCTGGTACATGTCCTATACACGTCAAGTACACTGGTCCAACAATCGACATGTCCGATGACACAATTAAAAAAATAATAGCACATTCTCCAACTTACTTGCTGTGGTTCATCGCGATTGGCTAGTTACTAAATGTCCATCCGCCAGGCATGCTCAGCTCGCGGCATCTGCTCAAGCATCGCTCTGCGTTCTTCAAGGTGGCTAACTTCGCTTCCTGTGCGGAATGGATATCAAAAGACTGACAAGGCAATCGAGGCAATGAATGGAAGCGCGGCAGTGCAGGAAACGGTCCGGCGGGGAACGCCAAAGCGGGTGCTGTGGGTGATGGATGCGTTACTGACAGCAAGTCGACACTATCGAATGGCATCGCCATGCGCAGCCCATCTGGATACTCGCTCGCCGCATATGGGGATCCGCCGGGGGTGTGCATGCCACAATCTTGGACGCCACACACCCATTCTCCGTCGCAGCGACGGAGATCGAGCCAGCTGCCCATCAGTTCATACTCTTCCACAGACATCTCCCTGGGAGCATTGTCGGCAAGACAAGATGCACTGACACGTCGCTCCGCGAGCCAGGCTGCCAGTGTCCTTGAGTCAGAGGAGACGAACGACGCCAGCGAATCGCGAGAGTCTCTACTGTGTGCCTTTGGGAAGGTCGATCGCATAGCATTAGAGGTCAGGTTGGGCGTAACAGTGGCAGCGTTGGTGTCATCGTAGACGCGCAGCATGTCTTGGCTGATACATAGCGTCTTTAGAGGCTTTCTGGATTTCCCGAGGTGAGAAACGACAGTTTTCACTCCCTTTTTGATAGAATTCTTGAAGCTCTTCCAGGAGCTAGAAAGCCTTTCCTTTCTCGGGTTCTTGGGGACTTGCGAGAATGTAGACGATGCCCAAGGTTCCGGCGCGACAGCACCGGAACGGATACACGGAGAGCAAGGACAGACTGGCGATGAAGGGAGTGGCGATGACGGAGGAAGAATACGTCGTCTAACAGGGGACGACCAAGGGACGTAAGGACTGTTAGGATGGTGGAAGGCCGGGATCCATTGGGGGCCCTGGAACACCTTGTTGTTCTTTTTCTTACGTATGACTACCTGGTGTGACGACGCGACTGGAGAGGAAGAGACGCGAAAGAGGGCAGACGCTGAAAGTGAGGTGGTCGGACGCCGAGGGAGTGGGTCTACAAGCGAAGTAAAGGACTGAGTAGAGAAATCGAGGAAAGACGGCAGCTGGAGGGTCGAAGCCGAGGGAAGAGGAGGGAGGGGACGGAAGGAGAGTATGTCGGGTGAACACGGAACACGTGGAGAAGAGGAATCATTGGGGGAGAAGAGCTTGACCTCGCCCGCGGTAGAAAGTGTGTGCAAGAACATGGAACTCGTTGGATGAGGCGGGCGGGGAGCCTAAAAGGGAGATGAACAGGCTGGCGGAATGGTGTGGTTGAATTACATACGAGATTATTCGAAGCGGTCTTGTCAACCAAGGGGGGACGTGTTTCCCGGTGTGGTTTTTGCTTCTTGGGCTTCCTGACGGGGATGTACGTGTCATGGTGGAGGGAGTGATTAGGGATTAGCCTAGGTACTTTTGGGGGGGTGGTGATCTTCAAGATCATGGTGTCGAGGCCAGCAAGACGATCTGTGGAAAAGTGAAACATAGGTGAGGACAAACGAGTGTAGTGAAGAAAAGAAAGAGAAAGGAGGACGAGGGAGGGCGTCGTCCTCGTCGTGTTCGTCGTGTTCTAAATGGCAGAGACAAAGAGCACCTGTAAACAAAATGAAAACAAGACGTTAATTAGCCGAACAAGGTCACACACCCTCATCCCCCCTTCCACATGAGCACCCGCGAGCCCCTCTTGGACACCATCGAGCCCGACGTCCCCTCCCTTGAAAGTGCCCCTTCCAAAGCCTACAGACCACCGCTCGCCGCAACCCCGAACGACGCAGAGTCCGGTAAGCGCTGTGTCGTTGCCCTCTTCCCCAACTGAGGCCGTCATAGGCATCGCCGGTATACTCAGACAGGTCGACGCACCATCCTCTTTCGTTTATGATTCTGACCCCACTCTAGTCTGCACACCCGGCCGCACTGTTCTGTTTGTATCTCTTCCGCGTCGCTGCCATCGCTGTTTACATCCTCTGTGGGCTCTTCACCGACAACTATGTACTCTCCGTACGCGCATCCTCCATCCCCCTTCCAACTCATCTCATGCGACGCCATTTGGCCCAGACGGTCGCCGTAGTCGTGTTGCTCGCCATGGATTTTTGGAACTGTAGGGTATGCACCGTCCTCCCTCCAGCATATTCTACTGAACAACCAATAACCCTCAAGAACGTCGCCGGCCGCACGCTAGTCGGATTGCGGTTTTGGAACCAAGTGCGTTGCTGTGCATACATAGTGCCTTGGTTAACAGGCGTCATCCAGGTCGACGAAGACGGGGAAAGCTACTGGGTATTCGAGAGTAGGGACGTAAGTTGCTGCAGCATCCTGGCTTCCCCATCTAATTCATCTTAGCCCTCCCGGCCAGCAAACCCTGTAGACTCCAGGTGGGTGATATCACCTGTTGTATCTCCTCATATTGAATGAACCTGGTGTGACAGAATGTTCTGGGTGGGTCTCTTTGAAAGCTATCAAGAAATGATCGGAAATGCATGATTGCCTCGTCAGATCGCTCTTTACGCCTTCCCAGCCTTCTGGTTGCTCTTGTTGGTGATATCCATCGTCAGGTTCAATCTTGCGTGAGCAACTGCGCACGCCCGCTTTTTCCGATCAGTGCTCACCATTGGTCAGCTTTGTACCGATTGTGATTCTTGCGTTGGTGTTTAATGTTACCAACGCCGTGGGCTTCACATACGCGTGAGTACTGATCACGTATAGGTCCCGTGTTCCGGCTGACAACAATGCCATCTAGCGACAGAGATGCAAAGCAAGCGAGTAATATTGCAGGCTCAAGTTGGACCATGGGAGTGGGTGGCCTTGGTGGGCAACTCTTTACCGGTGCCGTGAAGAAGAGTGTGGGCAGACTGTTCGGATAATGCATAGTCAAGTTTGTATCAGAAAAACAAACAACAATGCGAGTACGTTATACTCTCACAGAATGCAGCGACAAAGTGTAGGACTATTGTTACAAGACGTGAATGCGCAGTCAACAAAGTTCAGATTAAGAAACAGAAAGGGAAGAAAGAAGGCCAGTCCAAGACAACACAAGCACAACATGGAATAGGAGCACGCGAAATACTTGCATAGTACAGGAATGATGGGTACAGGCAGCCGCGCAACTCCCGTGAGGTAGCACGCCGTGTTGACATGACTTATGGCATGGTCATTGCTGACGCGCATCTACGGCTGGAGCCAGTTTACTCCAGCCCAACCCAACCTCGTGCATCAACACGCGAGTAGGCTGTGGTAGGTGCCACCGAGGTGCCTAGCCCAATAAACGATCGTGTGCGACCATGAGAGCGCGAGGTTGCCACACGGGGCGTAGCTTGAGATGGAAACGGATAAGTATTGTTATCCAAATTGGACGTGACGGTCATGGTGGCGGGCGTACGGATAGCAGTCGTTGCTGTGACTGTCGGAGACGGAGGGAAAACGAACAGGGTTTGTGAGGGTAGTGCAGAGATGGGATATTTTGAAGGTGGAGCGTTGGTGGGGAATATGATGCTGCTAGGTTCACTTTGGAGTTTGACCGGCGGTGGCATGTGCTTTCGTGACAAGTATTTCCGGCGTCGAGGTGACAGTTTGCTTTCCTGCGCAGCAATCGGAGTGACGGGGGAAGGTGGAACGGGAGGGAGTGTTCCCAGGGGAGGGGGCCGTCGTTTGCCCTTTCCAGGAGCAATTTTGAGGTTGGCATGGGGCCGCGATACGCCAAAGGAGAGCTTGGTGACAGGCGCGGAAGGTGGCGCAGAAAGGCGTGCGTATGAACCAGGACCGTGAAGTTTGAGGGAGTGGGTAGTTTGAGCGTTGGTCTCGATAGGAGAACCAGGGGATTCACTGGACAAAGATGGGCTTCGGCGTAGTTCGAGAGCATCGTCGAAGGCACCGCCGACACCCAGAAGCTCGGATTCTTCATCAGCCTCGACGAGGTCCTCGCTCAATATGCTTCCAGCAGTATGGATGCTGGCAATGGAACCGGTGCGCCTTCGACCGTATCTACTCCTCCGCACAGAACCTATGCCCGTTCCCAGGTTGGGGGAGGAACTAGAAAGTTTGCGGGTGACACGTTCCTCCATGGCACGATCGAGAGCTTTTGCCTCGGCGTCGATTTCGCGTTCTTGGGCGAATGCATTCCGGCGACGACCCCACTCCTTGTCCTCTTCACTGGCGGATGAAGCATGATCTGATGATACAGGAGATGTACGGCCACCCTGGAGAGCCTTTTCATAATCGAGCAATTGGTAAATGAGGCTATGAGGAGAAGGCAAATGAAACAGGAGCAGGCAAATGAAGAAAGCATGTGTGCTTACGACATGTTGGGACCCACATGTCTGCTCTTGTCCTTGACAAAGGAGTATGCAGCCTGCATACCTTTGAGCTCCCAGACGTCTGGAGGGACGTTGGGTGAGCGCGTTGCGGCTGCACGCATGACGAGGGCGATCATCAAGGTCGCGGAGCGAGATACACCGCATTGACAGCTAAGGTGAGAATGAGAAAGGGGAGAGTGGGGGGAAGTGAGCACATACTGGATGAGGACGCCCTGGTTGCGTTGAAGGGCGGCGTCGACGAAGGCCATGGCAGTGGGAAAACCATCTGTGACGAGATCGCGCTGACCGTGCGACCAATTGAGCTTAAGATAGTGCATGGCGGGACGACGGGAAGGGGGGTGGGGAGGATAGTAGGTGGAGGCAGATGACCTTGGGTGGGAGACGGTGACTGGTGCGGAGGCGAAGGGACGGAGGGGCTGAGAGTGGGCGGAGTCGAAGGGAGAGAGGACCTCCTTGGCGACGTTGAGGATGGCGGAGATGCCACGGTCGCGGAGGGC
Organism: Boletus sp. MG95; assembly: GCA_003313155.1. Classification (NCBI taxonomy): domain Eukaryota; kingdom Fungi; phylum Basidiomycota; class Agaricomycetes; order Boletales; family Boletaceae; genus Boletus; species Boletus sp. MG95. The sequence continues at coordinate 20,855 of QGOH01008241.1, forward strand.
GGGCCAGTTGGAGGCATTGTCTTCGGAGCCAAGCCAGATGCCGGGGAGGATCTGGACGGGGCCGGTGGAGTAGGGGATGGAAGGAGAGCCGTCCTCGTCTTGTCTGTGGATCGCAGACG
>QGOH01008244.1:0-16293 GCA_003313155.1 Boletus sp. MG95
CTGGCGAACCAGCAAACGAGGAAGGGGACGGCAGCGATAACGAAACGGCTATCGTTCAAAACCTGCTCCCTCCCGGTCGAGACCATCCCTATCCATCCCCTCATTCAGCACATCTGGAGCATCCCCTCGAAATGGAGCAAATACTTACGGAAGATGGTGAACCCATGTTGAACCCAGGTCAGTTTTTCCCTTATCTTTTCTTATCCCCTTGCTAATCGTCTTTGTTCCAGCCGAGCTATTGACGCAGGTCAGTGCGAGCAACGCGACGTCTACGGTACTTGATCTAATGCTGCAGATTCTGCGACAGGAGTCTCTCGCTTCTCCGCCCCCTTCATAAATATGTACTCTACCCATGGTATTATATTCTCATAGCACTCTCATAATCTTCGTCGGTCACTTTTTTTGTTGGTTGGACGCGCTTTGCACTACAATACTTGCACCCAGTGCGCTTGGACGCGGCGCTTCTGTTTGAATGGCTTAGAATGTTCTTAGACGCTTTTCACGCATATCGATCCAGTTGAACTAATTGATATCACAATCTGCATTCGATGGGGGTAATGAAAGGTTGTTCAGTGCTACATGCTGTGGAGAGCTTGCGATATGTGACGACATCCAGATAAAGATACACAAGTATCCCGCTGTTGAGAGCGAGGGTGGGAGACAGTAGATGGTATAAACACGATTCATGTCGAATTCGTCGTTGTAGCAGGTCAGAGCACCTGAACCTTGGGCCACTTGAACTGGGGACCGACCTATTAGCAAAGAAAAAAAAACGCATCCGTCAGTCTTGGTCCCGTGCTAGGCTCGAAGCAAAACAAAAAAAGAAAGGCAACAGACCAGCTGCACACACATGGCCCCCAACTTGTGCCCCACCTCGACACACTCATCAAGGCTCTTCCCAGCAACGTACGCGCCCAAGAACCCACCCGCGAATGCATCCCCCGCTCCATTGGTATCCACAATCAAATCGGTCCCGATCGGCATCACCGGAAACACCTTGGCTGTCTCCGGGTCCCGCCCGTCGACGAGAATGGTTGATTCAGGGCCCTGGGTGATCACCACGACGCGCGGGCGGGTCTTGTTCGCTTTGGGGTACGTCGCGATGCCTTTGGCGATCTGGGCAATGTCGGTCGTGTCGGATTTGAGGATGGCTTTGGCGTATTCCTGGGCTTCGGATTCGTTCCCGATGACGACGTCGGTATAAGGGAGAACTTGCTCCAGTTGGGCTTTGAAAAATTGGAGGATGAAAGGAGCGGAAAGGTTGAGGACAAAGGTCTATTTGCGTGCCGTCGTGTGTGTTGGACAGGGTGGGAGGGAATTCGGAGTGGGCGATCGGCATCGAGAACAAGGTGCGTCGTTGTGTGAGATAAGCGATGACGAGGTCGGAATGAGATGGAGGAAAACCCATACCTTGTTGTTCGCCGAAGCGTGTTGGCTCAGGGAAAGCACCGATTCAACACCGTGTGTGAGGAAGAACCCCTCGACGTAAAACACCTCGGCACCCTGCACGAGCGGGGCAACCGTCGGCGACGAGAGATGCGACACATTGAATTTCTCGGCGGCACGCAACGTCGTCACCAACGACCTAACGTCAAACGATTCCTCCCCGTCAGCGACACCACTCCCACGAAAAAAAAGGGCAGGAAACGTGACAACAACATAATAGTCCTTACCGATGGTGGCCCGTGATAATCACAGCACAAGCACCCGTCTTCTCTCCCTTATTGACGAGGTAGACCTCAGCCAATCCTTCCCGCTTGTTCGCCGCCCGCAACTGCCCAGCGAGATCATCATCGCCGACGCACCCCGTGTACACCACCGAGTCGGGTGGGAGGACGTACTGTTGCACGACGTAGTTAGATTGATCGGGACGCACGATCGTGAGTATGTACTCACAGCTGCCCCACGCGCAGCGTTCTGGGACGCTCCTCCAGCGACGTACGTGACCGGGTAGTTCTTCACGATCTCCTCGTAGCTACGGTGAACCCTTCGTCAGTGATTGTTTTGATGGCGAATCGTACGGGATCACTGGGGGATTGACGCACATCGGTTGATGCTTTTCCTCGGCGAGGATCGCGTTGTTGGCTAAAAGATCGTACTTTTTCAAGAGGGCCTCTCCGTCTCGGACCTGCACATCAAGAAGAGGGTTACCCAAACAGAAAATCTTGTAAGACATGGCGATCGAGAGGAAAGAGTGCAGGGACGTCGACGGAGAGTTGTGCGGGGTTAAGATTGCGGAAAGAGAGAGGTCCCAGTCGCGGGGGTCGCTAATCCGGGTTCACACTAAAGAGGACACAAATTGCCGCGACCACAGCTCCAAGAAACCAAGCATACGTATTCAACAACGCGAAGACAAGGGGCACAGTATGGTAACGGTGGCTAAAACAACAGATGGAATATTATGTGTCAGCTCCCTGGGCTCGAGAAAACGTACGGAGAACGATATTGGGTACGGTGATGCACTGAGCAAACTGGTGGGTAATGGCAACGTTACCAATTGCTCGTGCCTTGATAGCACACAAGTCATGGAATGCGACAGAAAAAGCGAAAGAAAGGTACTTGATGGATGCTAAGGATGCCTTCAGTATCTGGACATCCTCATCGGAGAATAATACGAAGCCTCTGAACGAAGGAGGCTTTGCAAAGGAGGATGCAACCTTGTCATAAGGCCCGTCTCTAGATGATGGGCTCTCGGCACGTGTACCTTTGCTTATTACCACTGCTCTCTCATACAATCCCAATGCTTCAGTAACATGGGCTTCAATGTCCTCCAGGTTTTCGGCAAAACCAAAAATGCCGTTTGCCCTCGCTTGAGTAGCCTTGACCCTGGCTGCATGCCAAGGCTTGCTCAGATCCTGGTCTTCTTCTGTCGACTGACCTTTGAGGTTCTTATAGTTGTGGAGTGCCTCTTTCCTCAGGTTATCTCCTTCCTCCACTAAAACATCTAGAATGAAGGGGGAATTTTGGCGCTTGAGAAGGGGCTTCTGAGAGGTATTCTTGGCACCCTTTCCCTGCTCCAGTTTCCATGCATACCAGGGCTGCTTGACTCCCCATTGCTGCCTATCCTGATCAAAGACAGGTTGCTTGACTCTGAGTCCAGTCTTGCTTGCATCCAAGCAAGTGGTAAACCTAGACTAAATATTAGTAATATATTCAAGAAAAAGTAAATAAACTGACATATAGGCCAAATGAATGGCTCTCTGATTTCCATACCCAAACTCATAGACTGCAGCATCATGGTACTTTGAATAGAGCCCAACTCTTGTCTCTGCAAGTCCCAGTAAAAGAACCTTTTGAAAGGCCTGCTGTGCCAGTTGAGGCTCAAGCTTAGAGGCTCTCCTGTCAAAGTCTCTAACATGCTCCACTTCTCTCTCAAAGAAGGTAGAGAGATTAGAAGGGGCTGTACAGAGACAAGAGCCTTTGAACTGCTCCACCAGAGGCTTATACCAATTGAGCATAACAGTATCTATGAGGAGATAAGATAAATGAAAATCCAATTGTATTTGTATTCACTTACCTCCATCATAGTCTAGAAGAGTTTATTCCAGTTTCAACTTGTGCAAACATGATGAATAAAATACTTACCTCCACCACCAAGAAAGCTGGCTAAAGATTGTTTCCCTTTGACAGGAAATACAATTACATTAAAGTAGTTGCTCAGTTTGGGATGAGCAACTGCTCTAACCTACCTGGTATGACAAATCATGAAGATTAAGTATATATGAATATTCACCTTTTGAACATCGGAAGGCAGTCTTGTTGGATTCCTGGATACCTTGAATTTGGATTAGTAACAAGTGTAGAGTCATGGGTAAAAAAAAAGAAAAACTTACAAGAACCTCTCCAAGAATAATATCAGTTTGCTCACCAGTAGAGGGACTGATGAATGGTTCTGAAGATCTGAAATGGATTTCACCCTCTTCCAAGACACCATAAGGATCTAGAAATACAATCAGAAAAAGAACTACAGTATAAGAAATAGTTACCAGGAACAATGTAAGCTTCACATGATTCCATAACTGGAATGTGAAACTTCTCCACATAATCATCTAGAACTAGAGTAATAACAGACTCCAGCTTTTGAAACAGGAGATCTAGCTTCAAAGGATGAAAGCCAGCTTGGAGAAGCTCCAGCACACTTTCATGAAGAGTAAGAGGCTGGCCAGAGAATCTTTTATGGCTGGCATCAACTAAGGGTTGGAGGGTATCTGAATTATCATCCTCATCCTCATCCTCTTGACCCTGGTCATCCACAGGGTGAAGCTGCCCGAGACCCAGGGCACGAGCTTGCCCTGTAAGGAGTCTTCTCAGCCTACTTACCACAACTTTCCCAGCCCTTTCCACTGCCTTCCAGACCATAATCATGGATTGAGGTTGGGTCCAGTCAATGAATAACTGAATCTCCTCCCTCAAACCCAGTGCCATCAAATCCTTCAAGACCTGATGGCTAATTCCATTATAGGAAAGGTTTATCAAGGTCTGTGATGATAACCGGCTAGGGCTGGTTACCCTAGAAGGTGCAAGGAGATCAAAAATTCTCTGAGCTCGACCAAGCTCAGATGCTGCCCCCAGTTGGATCTTGGTCTGGGATGGTCTAATCCAAATCTTGGCAGGTCCATCTGGAATCTGCTCAAGAGGATCTGGATGTAACACCCACATCCCTTTCGACCCACCTATGCGGCCTTGTACAGCGGTAGGCCTGCTGCTGTACTTCATGAGCCTCATGATTTGGGTGAGAGCAGCCCCGTTAATAAGGCTGCACCCATCAGTAAGCACCTTCTCGGCAGGTGCTTTACCTTGCCAATCCTGGGGGGTGACATCTAATAAAGAAGTTGTATCAGGAAGGAGACCTTGCAAACCGGGTACTTACGTATGTCAGGGAGCTCATAGATATGTCGGGGTTCAAACTCGATGGTGGGGACAGAGGTGGAAAGCCCCAACGCCCACCGAGTTGACCATTTACTGATTGGCTAGCAGTTGCAATATTAACTTTGACTTTACTCTGAATCATGTTCTTACCTGCCGGCTATTCAAGTAAAGTGGGTTATGCCAATCGATAAAGTTCTTCAAAGATTTTCGAAACTGATCTCCGTCGTCGTTGGTTGCAGTTCTTTCAAAGTCCTGATTGGTCTCTAACATATACATGCTGCCTTCCTTCGCATGAAAGGGTAGGAAGACTCTTCCACAAAGGATGAACTTGCTGGAGCTCAGCAGTAAGCGGACAGCATCGCCATGCTTATATAGGAGATCGTCGGGGACCCGTACTTGAAGTATGCGGCGTGAGCCGAGGTACCGAGAAAAGCGGTGGGAGCGGCGGACTTCGGGCTTCTCGAGCTGTATAGAGAATCGACCTTGCGCCCGTACTAGCCGGCCGACTTGTTGGATTCGACCGCCATACCAGCTGTCCTTACCCTTCCACAGACCCATTCCGCCCAGTCCGCGGCCCTTGTTCTCGAGGATCGCATCCTGTTCGCGGTCGTACTCGATCCTAGTAACATCACGTGCCACATGAGTGATCACGTCGCGTCGACTAAGCGCAATGAGATCAAAAAAAAAACGCACCAAAGTTCCGCCGCGGGCGCCCGAGGCACCTCGCGCCCTTCCATCACGGCTGCGACTTGGTGCGCGGCCTGGACATTGGTTCCGCGGAGTTGTTGAACCTTTTCCAAGGTCACCGAGGACCACGTCCAGGTTCCTTTGGTGACGCCACGGGCAATTTCATATATGGTTCCCCAGGCGAGGTGATTCGCATCGAGGACGGATTGGGCCGACGCGTCGTGTGCGATGATGAAGGGGTCGAGGTCGCTGCCGAACACGGACGTCTCGACTTGCGGGGGCTCGGGCGGCGCGCTCGTCGTAGCATGAAGACGTTTCGCCGGTTGGGGTAGGGTGCTGGGGTTCGGGACGTCGTGCATATCGGTAGGTCGTTTGGAGGGGACGGAGATAGCGGACGCTGGGCGCATAGCGCTCGTAGGTGGTGGCTTTGTGGCAGTGATGGCGATACCGAGACTGATGGCTGTAGATCGTGGATGAGTATGAAAATGGGGCCCCGAACGTTGGCCGGTCGCAGGAAACGACCCACGTTGTTCGACTAACCGACCGAATCAGCCCCAGGTTCAAGCGAAATGTGAAGACAGTGGTGGCGTCATGAAGACGGGACGTACCTTGCATTTCCTCTGAGCCGGAATCGATGTCCATCGGTGATGGCGAGCGGTTTGACGTCGGCGCGCTTTGGATTGTCAAGGTCCGCGTGGGCTCCGATAAGGTGACACGAAACGGTGACAACTCGGCACCTATCGTTGTTGCTTCCGAGCCTAAAGAATGGAGGACAGACGAGGAAAATGGATGACTTGTTGGGTCGTTACCAGTGACAGCGTTCGATACGTACCCATAATTTTCATTTGTTCTGCAAAGATGTCAAGTCCTTCGGGAAATTCGTCTTCGTCCTCCTGTTAAAAACAAAAAACACGAAGTAAGATATAAGACCTTTTTCTCAAGCTTGCTCGCGCACGAAAAAAATGGGCATGATTGTCTGGTTGATTTGAAGGTTCGAAGTAATGTGCGTCGATGGTGGTAGTGGTTCAAGCGAGAAGTGGTGAACGACGATTTCGCGCGCTTTGCGTGTTGGGCTCGCTGTGGCGGACGAATGATATCGATATCGATGGGCCCATGTATACAGCAGAATTCGTCGAAACTTGAATCTGCAGCGAGGCACCAACTCGCAAAGTCTCAGGGCATTTATGACATGGTGCTTGCTGTCACGCGTAAAAGTGATGTTCACATAGCGGGCAAGAAGCCAAGGACAGAAAGATGGAAATTATGTCTTATTACAGAAAGCTTACAACGATCATACGATAAGCGATTACTTGCGTGCAAAGGTGATCTGTGGAACGGATAAGCACGAGACAAACGACGAAATAAGGTACATGCCTTGATCTTGTTTTCTCCGTCGAGCTTGTAGTTGTGCAAAGCGTCCTTGGCGACCCCCGCGCTCGTCTCGTCCATATATTCCACGAACGCGATGTCTCGTTTTGTGGGAATAAGCCGGACTTCGTGCAGGTTCGGATATCTGGTGGATGGCAATCAACCGACGTGGCGGGGAGTGGTGGTAAAACGCTAACTGGGAGAAGAGTGCCATGAGTTGGTCCTTGGTGACACTTTCCGGTAGATTTTGCAGGAATAAGATTTTGTTGGGCGGGAGATATTCATCTGGCATTTGTACTGCTGGTCGTTTGGGTGCTGGGGCTGCAGCAGCGCCGTCGACTGATGATGATGTGTCAGTCAAGCAGAAAAGTAAAAAGGGTGCAAGTCTACTTTCTGCAGCCATTCTCTTCGCACGGAACTTTCGCTTAAGAGGATTGGAGTAGCGAGTTGTTCCTTGATGTCATTTACAGATTAGATCTGTACAAGTAAATGGTGAGTGTGGCATACGTTTGTGCTCGGCTCTGTGAGCCTTGTGTGCCTCAAAGTTCTCAGCATCCAGGTGTTTCACGACCGCGTCTGACCTCGTTTTGGCAAACGATATTTGCTGAGGCGGAGTGTTAGCAACGATGAGATCGATAGTCAACAAGAGATGTCCAACCATGGGTTTGGAATACAGAGGGAAACCCCGGACCTCTTTCATTGCTTTAGCGGCGATCTCGGGTGATGCGAACGACACGAATGCTTGACCGCGCATCCGTAGATTGCTGTGGGCGACGACATCTAGGACTTCACCGTATGATTTGAAAAGGCCTCGCAAGGATGCTTTAAGTACTGTTTGCAGATGACCGTCAACTGACTAAAGCGAGGATATCATCAGGGATGCTGACCGTCGACTTTTATCTTCTCGTTGAGATTTTGGATATAAAGAGTCTCTGAAGCGACTTCAATTTGCGCTGGAGGCTGAGCGGCGGCATCAGGCACTGCTGGCGCGACTTGGGCGGGAATTTGGTTTAGTGGGGGAGCCTGAACATCGGCCATGACGGTAAGTATAGGTAGTCTAAGGTAGCCTCGGTGAGGACACGCTTATTTGTTATTGATATGACACGTTTCCTCTTCTGTACATGCCACGCGTAACTTGAGGCTCAAAAAACACGACAATATGTGCGATATCTATCTAACCCACCGTTGCGATGTACCGCAGCGACCGCGTTGCGCCGAGTTTCTAGAGTTACAGGACTCCAGATTTTTTTTTTTGTGTGTGCGAAAGGAACTTTTTCGGGATTTGCCGTGCTTCGTGTGGCTACCCCAGTGACTGTCTTTGCTACCACAGCGCTTGGCTCTCGGCTGGACCACCTGTGTAAACTTGCCACTCACCCATGGGGCGCTGGACGCAGTACGACGAGGTGTGTCATTTCTTCACATGGCTGTCCCGCATCGATTGACGTACCATGTCCAGGACGATTACAGACTTCCCGAGGGAGTGAAACGCATTGGCTATGATGCCGACACTGGGTGCTACTACTTTCGTGACCAGGAAGGGCTCATGTACAAAGGTCCTGAAGGTTCCGAGTTCGGAGAATTGACGCAAGGTACGGATCTGCCGCTTGTGTAGCAGACGACATTCTTGACTTTGTATAATAGTCGCCCAACTGCCTGTTACTGTTTCTGCGGAAGGAGGTGCTGACAATGACGTCGAAGCTGCACCTGCTCGTGCTGACGGTTACCAACCTCTTGCAGTAGATGAGGTGCGTACACTGTCAAGTGTCTCGGGTACACGTACGGCTGACTTGGACTACTGGACTTCAGCATGGCTCTCGTCATGTTCTCCGAGGAGGTGCCTATCGAACGCTCTTCCCTTTCTTCCTTATCATCGCGGTCGTCCTCTTGCTCATCTGGCGGCTCGCATTTTCACCCACTCTCGCTGCTCCTGCCCCTTGTCCCAGCACAACGATTCCGTATATCATCCAGCCTGGTGACACCTGTTGGGACATCGCTCGTCGCCACAATTCAACCTTGGATAAATTCCGCATCGTCAATCCCAAGACTGTCTGCAGTGATCTCCATCCGGGAGACCGAGTTTGCGTCCCTGATGAAGGGTCCTCCATAAGCAGAATCTTTTGATCTCGTGCAGCTGAGTGTCTTTCTTGTTCCTTCCTTGTATATTGCCATCACTTGTACCATGTTGCTTTACACATTTGGGACGGTTTATCGTACAATGCTACAAAATCAGAGGCCTGTCTGACGTCACGCCCGTACCGTGAGAATATCTGTACAGCCACCTCGGCATGTTGAATTAATCCAACGTACACCTCCCTCGACACTTACGACCACCTGCACGAATTCACGACCTCCCGATATAACATACATACTCACTTTCCGTATATTCTAACAAATGGCTTTCGAAGATTGGATTCGCAAGGGGCACCCTAGTAAGTTTTGTCTCTGTCGACAGTCATCCATCTAAGAGCTTCTTGCAGTTGTGTTCGGATCGCTTATTGTTTTCAGTATCGTCGAGGTATGTTTGTACCCACTCGAGAACTTCATCCTGATTCAACAGTTCTGTAGCTATCAATAGCTGCCTTCCTCGTCGCTCGATTTAACCAACACCACAACTACTTCAGTACTGATGAACGCGATCGCACTGCTTTCCTTCTATTTGCATCCATATGGACGGTGGTGCTGTCTGCGCTGTACATGTTTTTCTTCTTCACCCTGCCAGATAGCGTGATGAACAGTGTTGGATCTCATATGGGCTTGTAAGTGTTATTCGGTTCTTCCTCTGGTTCGGTTCGCTGACACGTGATGTAGTTTACTCATCACATGGATTTTCTGGACCGCAGGCGCAGCCAGCATCACTGCGGCTCTTGGCGGTGGACTGAACTGCGTGTAAGTACACATTCAAAACACGGTTGATTCTTTCAAACCGGAGCACCCACAGCAACCAAACCGTGTTTGTTTATTGCGGACAACTGAATGCCCTGGAGGGTTTCGCCTGGCTGATTTGGTAAGAAATGTCTCAAACGTAATATCAGCTTGTCTCAGTTCATCTCGTTCTCGCAGGATCGTTGTTACGTTTGCGATCGTCGTCGTGGCTATTCGTGGTGTGCTTGCCGCACGCCATGGTGACGGCCTCAAGGGCCCGCTTGTTGTATGAGCAGTTTTCATCGCGTTTCGCCTCCACATTGCCTGTCTTTTCAACTACTCCTTTTTATCTCTTGAATCTATTCACGCTGCGCAACCCCTACCCACTCTTATCCTGCTGTTCCCCTCTCATCCTATACTCACGAATTATATATCTGCGGACACCTCCCAACATTACTACCGTATCTGGCTAGTGATCTATAACACCCTGCCTCTGTAGCCACATAGTTGCTGTTAGAGCATATTGTTGGCTCTAGTCTCTGAAGTTGGCAATCGTAAGGGATTCACCCAAGCCATCTACTTGCCTCGATGGCGGCCAGTGCAAAACTAGTCATTCTCGGCCCAAGCCGAAAATAATCGTATGCTGGGAGATGCTATGGACTGGTGTCAGGCCCAATTGACAACGCACATTCATACCGTTTTCCGATGGTGGGGTGGCGAAGGCGGGTAGAAATATCATTCGACCTTGGTCCAAGCCCAAACGCGATCAGGAACGCGCAATAAACAACACTCGTTCCTATATGGTAGGGAGACAGCATGGACTCGTGTTAAGAGTCATCCCAGATTGCCAACCATATTCATATCGTTTCTTCACGGTGAGGGAGGCGGAGGCGGGCAGTGCACATACTGGTATTGAAAGTCGTTTGAGAATACCAACACGACGAAAAGGCGAGCATGAACGTGCGGTAAACAACCGAGCCCATATAGTGGGGAGATAGCATGGATTCGTGTTGAAAGCTATGGCTGACTGTCAACATGAATCCATGCCATTTCCGCGTGCAATACACCGTGAGGAAATGGATAACAACTAGACAATGTTGACAAACCGAATGGAGTCGAGAACAGAGAGAGCGGTGATTGAGACATCAAAATTGGTCAGAGACGCAGAGTTGCACCAGTTGTCTTTCTTGGACAGTTACTGTCCGACTGGTAATGAATGCGGTGAGGTCAAAGTGGAGGCAGTGGTGGACCCCAAATAGGCCAAGTCAGCGTACTATAACAGCGGCGCAAGCTGTCTCCTAACTCATAGGTTCGTGTGTCGAGTAGTGTTGGAAGAACGGGTAGCCATGGGGGCCTGCGAGTTTTCAAGTGTGATGGCGGGGTGAGCGCAACAGGGTCACAACTCGAGCATCCACTGGTGTCTCCACTCACAAAATTTTGTTCAAAGTCTAGCAGAGGTCGATGTTGACCAGTTGATATTTATTTATATTTATGTGATGTCCTGTTATGGACCACGCCCTTGTGTCCCGTTATCCGGCTTGCTCCATTCCTTCATGTGACTGGACGGACAGTCAGTTCGCGCACGCCTTGATGGTTCGGTCGACCACTGCCTCATTTCGCCCGCCATTGTATCGCATCTTTCTGCAGGACCGTTTCTGACGCGCGCGACCGTTCAGGCCCTGTATCGCGGGACGAGTTTTACTGCGGACTAGTCACTGTTGACATCGAAGATATAGATCGTGATCTTGTTGTGGGTCATCGGTGGATGTCCCTGTTCGGTCTTGTTACTGATGTCCATCCCGTCGCTGAGGCCTGAGGCTTGAGAACGCGGCCCTGTGCACGGAGACCATGCATCTGCTTGGAATGGGTTTCCATTCAGAAGTGCCGACATCGCACATCCGCCGGATTGAGATCTCGCCATAGCTGCTCAGACCAGACAAGAACCAGTTCTCACTGAGATCAGAACTCGACCGACGTCTCCCTCTCTACCCGACCTGGAAACACCAAATCCATTTCATTTCCACTAAGCACCCATATGGAAGACCCGCCGTGGCCGACGGCGGGAAACACTGAGGCGCGCGGACAACAGAACTGGACCACGGTCTATACGGGAACTACGGGGTACGGGTACAAGGGTGACTACTGCTCTATGAAGTGTGTCGGGGTATATATATGTCGACAGGATGCCAGGAATGCCAGTAGGATGCCAGTGGGCCTTACACCATACTCGTCTAGCATCCCGCTCCAGGGTGCAGTCCCAACTTCCCCCGCTTGACACATAGAATCCGTAATCTCCATACTCATACCCTTCCCCACTAGTCCCACCCAGTCTCGCCCCCGCATAGCGAGCCAGGGATCGTTTTCACGCAATTCCACGGGCTATAGGCATCCTTCACCGCGTTCATGGGAGCAGCTCCTTCACCTCCAGTCCCTCCACTCGACCCACCTCCCGCTCTTTCACTCATGCCTCAGTTGTATCCGGGCGGGGTAGTGCGTCCTCATAGACCGTTTCCGAACCTCGTGTGATCAGGGCTGATTCAACTCGCACGACTGATACAATGTGTCCCCATAATTCTTCTGCGTCATCTAGCTCGCCAACCCGTACGAGGTGGTCGAGCTCCGCTGGCTTCCGTCGTGCACATCCCTACTTCCACGGATATGGCCCCGTTTCCTCGTCCAGCCTATCTGCGCTTCGGCATTTACTATCTGAATCATTGTCATTGAGTCTTCCCCGTAGAGTAGAACCGATTGTGAGACTAGATTCCATCGGTGGAAGACGAGTGCAACGATCACCATACGATAGCGACGAAGATGACATGAGCCTCTCCGCGAGGTTCGGCGAAGCACGCCATCTCCTATGCCTGTCTCGCCAGCAACCTTGTTACCCCCGCGCTGATGCGACTATGAGTACAGAAGCCTGCACCTAGGCGTGTGCGGAGATGGTCGAGAACTATATATCAAGGTGAGCCATCACTTGGTCTATGTTCCTAGATGCGACTGAGCCCCCAGGTGAATCTGGCGGCTCCAAAAATGTGTGGCAACGGCTCGTATTGCAGCCCCCGTGCCACCCGCTTGTGGGATATTCTACTATGACGCAGAGATCACTAGCAAAGCTTCGAAGAGGTATCTTTACTTCCATCTCCGCTGTGCGCTCGTTTTGATGCTTGCCACTTGGTCGCGTAAGCATTGGGCTCGCCGTTCCCTTGCTGATGGTTTTGGAATTAATGACACACAATCTCCAGCGTTATCATTCGTGACGTCAAAGTATCCCGCCTTCGAGGATGGGAGAGGAATTCGTGTGATTATCACGGAAAAAGTGGTACATATGTTCTGGGGACTAGAACGGATTACCCTTTGGAACCACGTTTGGGGGTATGCACAATGCCAGTTCGCGAACAACTGAGTAGATTCTAACCCTGTTTGTTCTAGTGTGTGACATCATCGGCTGTGACATCGACTTCACGCAGAATAAGGTATTCTACACTAAGGACAGCCTTCTTCTCGGTATGTTCAACCCGAGTCTGGCTGCAGCATGTTGTGATCGAAATATCCTTAGGCACAGCGTTTGAGAACATTGGCAAAAATTGTGATGTTGACCCAGCTGTCGGGTTCTGTTACACTAATGGGTCTATCCCCTTGAGATGGCTTGCGGAAAGGCTGTGGTTGCATGACATGCCTTCTGCTTATAGGGCTGATCCGAGTGACAAGATTCCGCTCAAATAACCTGACTTTGTCTTATCTCTCGCATCACGATTATACTCTCAGCTGGCAGCATGTGTATTCGAGTCCGCGTGGCGGGCTCTCTACTCGTGCACCATCTGTCGCATCCGCACCAGAGCCCACGGCAGTTGAGCCCACGGTTGTGCCAACATCCACGGATGACTGTGTCATGGATATGGACATTGGTAATGGTCCTTTTGACCGCTTTTGTAGCAAGGCCAGCTGTTTTAAACCTTATCCTGGTTGACGACATCGAGCTCCGCATCCATATTATCCGATCCGTCGTCGCCGGGGAAACACTCCAAGCAGACACAGAGCTTATACTATCTAAGCTTCAGCACAGGAAATTTGTTGAGCTTGTGTTGGAGTGAAATCGAAGCGTTCTCCATCGGTGCTATGCATCATAGTCTACGTCGTTTTTCGGTGTCATGTGAGTGCCTGTAATCCATATCGCACCAGGGATTTCGACGTCGTGTGATCATTTGTTTCCATCGTTATCCCCGATACGGTAGTAGATAGAAGGTCTATGCAGTCCTGTTAAAAAGTCATCTTGCGGGCATTTGCAAAAATGAAACATTGTATTTGTTTATATTTATGATCTCTGTTTGCAGTTGTCTGACCGGGGGCTTGCATCTTTGCGGTATTGTCTCGTGGTAGCTAGCTGGGTAGATCGGTTGATCCCTCTTGCTCGACACCCTCCATCATGCGCATCAATGGTCATGCTGTTCGCAAGGCGGTGTGACAATCATTGGCAAGATTCGACCGTTATATTTGCTTATACTTACGAGATGGTCCCTTAAAGGGAGAGGATCAGGAACCCAAATGTAATCTTTTCTCAATATATCTATGTTTGTCATTGCGTTTGTTCATGTACCAAATCTGCAGAGGGTGCAGATTGTAGTGCTCTGCCTGCACATGGATTCCATGCACTTGCTTGGAATGCCCTTCAAGTGTGCCTCAGAGCTACCAGTGTATAGTAGGAAAATAAACAATAGGATCAATTCAAATGTTTTACTGAGTCACATGGAGACAGACCCATATCGGGTGTTGCCACGGATGTAGCCGTGTTATGGTCATTACATAATAGCAAACTTGGCGGTCTCAAAACAATAGGACGCGCGCCATACTCCGCCCACGGCACGGTGCCAAATTCTACTTTCACGCTGCGGATGGTGCCGTCATGGGACGTTGGCGTCCACGTCGGCTTGGTCGTCATATTTAGACTGGACCGTTCGTTGTACGTTCACTTCAATCTTCTGGTGAAAAAAAAGGAAAGAAAGAGTCAGAAAATAGGCCTAGGAGGGACAAAAAAAAAAGGAACGAGGCCGAACCGACATGTCGTGCTTCCCGTTCGTAGGTGGAGGCCCATACGCTTCGACACGCATCTACAATGGCGTTCCCCACAAAAAAAAAGGATGGGTGTGTGCGTACGCGCAGGGGGAGGAGTGGAGAAAGAAACAGATGCAACAAAAAGAAAGAAAGAAACGTCAGCGATTCCACACCATGGTAGCTCGACGGAACGACGCACAGGGAGCGATCGTTGAACTCGGGGAGTCTCGTGTCCATGTCCAACTGCCTCATCGCGATCTCTGAACGCGTCGCCACTGGCAGGGAAGACGGCAATGGGCATCATTTGACTCGTCGTGCCATTGCGTTTCCTCGCGCGGATCCTGTTCCGCGCGTTGAGACTGTCAAGGAAAAGAAGAAGGAATGGGTGATCGGTGTCATTTCGTGCGCAGTGGTTTAGAAGGCAAGGGGACATACGTCGCAAGAAGAGAGTTGGCGTAGACTGCGTGGATCAAGTGCGGTGGGTGAGTGCGGTTTGTGATGTGGAACGAACCTGCGACGTACGTTTTCCGACGACAAAGTGGAGGCCGAGAAATACTCGGTTTTGCGGCATCGCGATCCACTGGCGGGTGGATAGGATCAGCGTGTCGTAGTCATATTTCGATTTCGTAGGTGGTACTTACGGTGACGAGCGAAGTAATCGCGCCGAGACTGACACGATCGTCGTTTTAGTCCTCTGAACCGAAAGTGGGTCGGCACAACGCTACTCACCATGTAACCGACCCCGTTTGCACTGTCCACAACGTCAGCATGTCGATGATGCGGTTTATGCTTGACCTGGATCACGAGCATGTCTCGGTTGGCGGTCTAACCGCAAGAATATGACGCACATCTGTATCTCTGAACGATTCGATCTCAAAAAGTAGTAAAGAGACATCGTGATCACGATGTCGACGAACGCAGATAGAGAGAGTCCCAGCGTAAAGAACCACTACAGTGCTGTGTCAACAAATAACGTTGCCAGTATGAAAAGAGGAGGGCGAACCGACGGAAAAGGGTTTATGAAGGCGTCGTACGACTTTAATCTGATCCTGGCAAGGGATTGGAGAGTCTGACCATGTCATACAGTGACCTCCACTTACATCTCAATCAGCGATACTGCACGAAAGGTGATAAATATTCGAATAAGGAACAACATGAAGGCTCTTACCAGTTGCAGCGACTATGGACACCCGGGTATTAGAAGCGCCCAATGACACTCAGAACGGTACGCACCCAGGCGAAGAAATGCGAGGGTAAACTGGATTTATGACTGGTCAGGTTCAGCAAATGAGGCATTGTCGTCTGAGATGCCTACCACCGTGCCCGAGACCATTAATTTACGACCTTGCACTATGCAGAAGAACACGCGTGAATCGTTGAGACATACAGCAGTTGGAAGAGTATACCGACATCTGTATATCCGATAGGCAAAAAAACTAGTAGAGGTGATCGTCAACA
>QGOH01008250.1:0-16429 GCA_003313155.1 Boletus sp. MG95
GTCGCCGTGATTCTTGCACCGGTCTCTCCACTTCTGTTGGACAGGACAAGGGTGTGGAAGACATCATTGACGGAACCATCATCTCCGACGGAAATGGCCCCCTTCCAGACTGATTGCGCAATGTCAGCATCTGCCCCCTATTGGAAAGGCAACGCATACGATAGATAAATGATGTCCAACCAGCGGCTAAGGAAGTTATCTCAGCCGTGTTCCTCTTCAAAAAGGAGTGGCAACTTACGGATATCCTGGAACATGTTATCCCCTGACTTGTTCATCGTTACGTGGAAGTACCAGCACCCGCCAAGTGGTCGGACAGGGGATTCGACGCCATGACTTTTCCCACTGATCACCCTAACGTTGATGGACCCTTGGGTGCCGTTGGGATAAGCGACCGGGATGCTATATATTCGACATCAGTAACTAACGCGAGATTCATCGATAAGCGCACCTTGCAGGGCCGAGCTCCTGATAGGAAGGTTCCTGAGAGACATGATCAATCTAGGAGGAACTGGGCGGTTTCCCGCAACAGGTCACGTGCCATCATCTTGAACTAAGGAGCAAGATATGAGTGGTGCTAATTCATGGACAATGACATCTTGTCATACTTGCTTGGGCAAGTCAATCCAGAGTTGGAGTCCCCTTGGTTCGGGAATACCCGGCCCTTGTACTGGCATCTCGGCATGGATGATACCCTTGCCCTATGGAAGTACGACGTAAATGGATGTGGAAGACGGCAGAATGACGACAGCGGGTTACGACTACGCACGGCACACATCCATTGGACGCCACCTGCCTCGATCGTTCCAGCATGTCCGGCGGAGTCCTCGTGACGACTCGACCTTTGTGCGGAAAAAGAGTCAGCCAGGGTGTCACGGGATAGCGCTCATACAGTGGTGTCTGACCCTTGAAGCATGTATGTTACGGTTGCTTGACCTCGGTGGGGGTGATCAGGGAAACCCTGGAGAGACCCCTTGCGGGTGAGTGGCAGATATAGGAAGGAGAGGGGTTGTGCTCACAGCGCCTTTTGAGATATGGAAGTGGTCTAAGAGTAAGAAAGGAGTCAAGTTGCGTAGGTTGGTAGATCCAATGGATCGCCGGACGCGTGCGCCGACGCCCTGGAAGAGTGATCAGGAGACGGTGTTCACTGGGATGCAATGGACGAACTTCATCTGTCTCGAGCGCGGGGACGGTGTTGACCACGCTGCGGGAAAGAGCCATTCTGCTGAGTCAGCATGTACAGGACTCGCTCGAAGAGTTATTTACCGCGTGGATAAATTAACATTGAGGATGTGTACCGGGTACCTGGTCAGGATCTGGTACCCGGACGAGGGTCGCATCCGCAGCGCAGACACCATCCAGTAGCAACCCACAGCATCCGCTGAACTGGGCAAGTCTTGGCTCCAGGTCAAACGTGCGAGCTAGAAAAGGCAAGTGAGGGTGGACCAAACGTTCATCGCCAGTTTGACTCGGTCCTTGACCCAAATTTTAAGACGCCCGAGTCCACAAATATTTCCTGTACGCCGACCACAGCGTCAATCAACTATTTAACGCCACGTATATATACCTCCCACACCGTCCCTTCCCTCCCTCTCCCCGCTCCCAATGGATCGTTTCCTCGCTCCACACACCTCAGAGGCCATCGCACACTCCCATCTAACGTATGTCCCTTTCGCCACTCCTCCCACGTCTTCTCACCCTCTCCACAGCGAAAACTGGTTCACTTGGGATCAGGACCATCCCTCGTTCAACGAAACCCTCGTCGCCGGATGCGCCTCCTACCAGGCGTTCAACCGCTATCTCTCCGGCTCAGACTTGTTCATCATCCCTCGTTCTCGCAGCGAACTCGAGAGCGTTTTGTCCGTAAACTTTGCCTGCTGGCACCCAACTTGCACTGACATTGATTCTCACCAGGCGAAGGTATGCCTACGATGGTATTCACAACGCCATCGCCATCTCTCGTCGACCCCTTCAGCGCGGCGGCTACAGTAGAGTGAGTCCTGCTGCTTCACCATCCTTTCATCCTTCTCTTACCCGCTACCCCAAGACATGTGTACTAGCCGAAAAATCCATACGTGATGTGCTAAACACCAACGACAACGCCGAGGTTCTCCTCGCTCTCCATACCGCCAATCGCCAACCCCGACCATCCACGTCAGACAGAACTTTGGCAACGAATACCAGCATTCGCACATGATGGCAGTCTCTTCGATCCCTCTTTACCATGCACTCTACCGTTAATGTTGGTAATCTCGCTCCCCCAGTCGGCAATCGCATCTGTACTCCCTCAGTCATTACACCCCTTGTACCACCCTACAATAACTTATAATGACTCAGCTCGATATCCTTTCCTGTGCCGTGTCACGAACGTGCAACAACCTCGCCTGATGTGTGCCCCTTCCAAGTTGGCCCTGCTGACCTGTTGCTGGTGCCGGTGATTAATGATCACCTACAGTCCATTACAACATCTCCGTACTTCTTTCACCGTATAGCCCCGCTTCCCCGCAAAATCTCCTTCGGCGGCCGCTGTTCCTCGCCAATCTTCCCACACATCAAGTCAGCCTTCTCGGAGGTATGAGACGGGTTCGAAAATATGCCTTCTAACTGAGCCAGACAAAAGAATGCAAGGATCCGAATATGTGCGCTGGAGTCAAGATGTTCACGCACCCACCGTGGGTTCGGTATACGCTCAGGTGACGAACAGCCTGGCACCAAAGGCCATGAACGTATAAAACCCTGCACGGGGGCCTGTATCACGTACGCGGTCCATCATACATCGTGTGTCACTTGCCATCGAAGAGCGTGATGGTCCCTGTAGAGAACAGTGCGGGCCAGGCGCCGTAAGGCTGCAACGGTGCCTTGTACGGCAATGTGTTCTCGTGAGATACCTTGCGTCTTAGAGCAAACCGAATCCGCGCGTTTCGTTGGCACCCGCGTCAGAACCGCTGGCGGGTTGCAGGGTGCCCACATGTGAGCGTATGTGATAGCCATCCAAGCCAAGGCACCATGAGGCAGACGAACTATTGACGAAACATGCGAAAACGACGCACGCGGTCAGTATCACGCGGTGAGAGACATCCCGATGGTCCCACCGGGAGCACTAGATGAGCGGCGAGCCGACGTTGAGGAACGCCTGGCCACAGAGCACCGCAACCGATGCCAGGCAAGTCCACGGCAACACCCGTCCAGGTAGCCTTTGTGAAGATGTGGTGGGCCTTTCCTTCCGAGGCAACGCCGTATAATATGCGCGATGCAATATACAATCCGAGCTTAGCAGCACCGCTCGAGGTAAAGATAACGATGATTGCGTTAACGATGCCACTGAGTGAGCTGATGTTGGCCAGCGTGATACCTATAAAGTGTGCGATTCGTCAGCGCGTCAGCCTCCAGTGACTGTGGCGGCCTAACGGGAGCCGATCTTCTCACCAACAACAATCGGAGACGCCGCCGCCGCGCCAGCTGGGAACTATCGGCAACGAAGAGTGCCTTGAAATGTGGTCCCGCGCTCGAGTCCGGCATCTCCTCCGTTCCCACACACCTTACTCGTGCTCGGTACGTTGCGAGTACGGTCCCAATGTAGAAAGTGAATATTCGGATGAACGTTTACTTTCTGGCTCGGGAAACATTCTTCTTTGGGTTCTTCGTCTCTCCCACCGTGACGCCGATGGGTTCCGTCCCGATGTATATAAACAGCACGGTGGTCAGAATACTTCAGAAGCCCAAGAAGAATATTGCTAGATGGTCGTCGTGAACACATGACAGGAGATAGTTACCCATGGGGCCGGTGGGGGGTTGTCAATATCAAAATCTAATGCGATCATGCAACAGGTTACCAATATCAATGGCGATACTCCAGCCAGCAAAAGGATTTTAAGGCTGCTCACCCGGAATTCTAGTTCCCCGAAGTTGCACGCGCTGACTCGGGCAGGTTGATGCAAGCCTACCAGCTTACCTAGATTCCTATCACTAGCAGATAACCGCCTGCGATACTGAATGTAAAGCATTCAGTATTACTGCCTTTTGGCGTAACGGCCAACGCAGACAGCGGTCTGGGCTGCTTACAGTTGACAAGTAGAAACAACCCATCCCTTCGGATGAATACCTCATCACAGTGAATGACTGACTCACTGCAGGTGATATATCTAACTCATAGAGCCAAGGATGACTGAGACCGATCGATTTGCTGGAGCGTGTGAGAATAACTGACCTGTCCCACTGACCGCGTCCAATACTGCACGACGATGCAAGCAGCATTAATGTTACTGGCTGGGCAATGTGATATTTTTATGAGGTAATTCCGGCTGACAGCAAAGCCAAATGCGGGATCCACAAAGCGTGTCGCACAACCTGCAAAAGCTTTCTTGTGTGGCAGGTAGGCTGACATCTCCCCGGGGCTAATCATGACCAAGTAACGGATGAGGCCCACGAATACGTATCCGAGACACGGCTCGAGAGGTCCCTCTTGGGCGAGTGCTATCCTGTGGTGGAGATGTCTGTTCTGCATCTTGGTTGTGATGTGCCTCTTCGCTGGCGGCGCGGTTCGTTGGGATGCTGAGCATATTTCCTAGCAATCAGGAGAACACGGTAAAAATTGTACCTCGCAATAGCAAACTTGTAATCACGTATGATCATAGCATCTTCTCGCGTGCTTGGTGTGAACTGACAAGGAGCGCTGACGCGGAAGCAAATGTAGGTACAAAACTTTGCAGGCGCACCAAAGGGAATGTAACTGGGCCAGGACGAGCTCCGCGAACGATAAGGAAAGGCTGTATAGTCAAGGGGCGCTACCACTTTAACAGACATGTTATAGTTTATGTTTGATTTCCTTTCGTGAAATCATTCCGAAACGTCTATCAGGTATACCAGTGGCCATTTTTTCCGCTTGTGCATAACTTTCCCGAAGGTTGACAGCATCGGGATCGTTCTTCTCTGATAACCCGGCCTTGAGGAGCGCTTTGATAGTAAGTACGGATGAATGGTCCAGACCATCAAGCGCGCCAAGTAGGTATTCACGAACTGCCGAATGAAATAACTCGGTAGGCTGAGAGGGAAAGATTTTGCTGTGAAAAAACATAATATCGTGAGCAGCTAGGGTGAATAAAGTACAAACACACTTGACAAAACCACACTCGAGTAGCTCTTGGGCGTTCTTCTTGTGGTTGAACATGAGCACCTCATTTGCCTTGGCAAGACCCACTGTGAATGGTTGGTGGAGCCTCGAGGGACGGATCCACGGTATATACTTACTTCGGTTGATGAAGTTGACACTCGCTCCCCCCTCGATCACGATGCCTTGGAACAACGTTGGTCGCAACCGCAGGCACTGCAAACTTGGACGCACCCAAGAAGGGAAACCCAACATACAGCCACGCTTCCGGGAGGGCGTAGATGAAGTCGAAATTACCCAGGAACGCTTGAGGCACATTGTACTATTAATCGACAGACCTCAAGAGATCGACTTACCAGCCGCAATGCCTACATGATTCCATAAGGAACACGTTCAGCGTGATTCAGTCATAGGGCTGCTTACCCATCACAGGCCCGTTTAGAGCAGCAACCAAAACCTTACTGTGAGTATAAAGCTAGAACGATATGAGGGTGGAAGCCCTTGATTATACGAAGTGGAACAGACCGCTCTTGTGCAATCCGTGTTTGCCGAAATTACTCGGGCACGGAGTTGGTCCCTAACTGTCGGCTCGACAGGTTTCGTGGCCTTCACATTAGTTCCTCTGTGAAACCAGGACATGTTCGCAATAGTGGAGATTACTGGGATGAGCGCCAGCCACTCACGCGCAAAACCAGTTTCCGTTGGCTAAAGCAAACAACCTCAACTGAACAGACTATTGAAATGCATAGCACGACTTACCTTGCCACACTGTGGCTACAACATCGTCGCGTTTGTCAATTTCTCTCAATGAGTTTGCGAAATCATCGTAGTCTGTGATTTCACTCCTTAGTGCCATTACATATACGAATAAGGACATGATGCAAACCTTCAGCCGACAACGCATTCAGTCGTTGTGGCTCATTGAGGGTGATGGTTGCGATTCCTTGAGAGACATTGACGTGGATTTTGCTCAACCCCATGAATGTGACGACTCTTCGGAGAACGTGCTTATGATCAAGCTAGCCTGCAGACTCACGGTGGCTTTTAATTGCCGGTGTAGCCGGTCGCATTTCACCTTGAAGCCCGCCGGAGTGCAGTGATAACAAAAACACTCTAATACTACATTCACGCACAAAACACCAGTACCTGTCTCCTCCTATATACAGCCTTTATTATGTCCACATATTAAGGGTCTTCTTCGCTGCAGTTGCTAACGTGTTCTCTTTGCCTGTGAAATTAGGTTTTGATAGGTCCTCCAAGATAAACCTTGTAGTATCCTTGACCATTTCCAATTCCTCTCCAGCTGTTCGTTTCCCCAGTTGTCCGAGTAAAGCGCAGATATTGATGCGGAGCTCGACAGGATACGAGGTCAACTCTTGTTGTCTAGGACTGGGAGCGTCGTCGCTGCTACCGTTACGAAGGATATTCAAAAGGGGGTCAAGAGCACGTCTCTGAGGTGGAGCACGACTTGGCACAGGAGGAGAAGTGATGATAGGAGATCCCGTCTCGCTGCTGGTTGACGCTACTGTCGACATCGCTGCGGAACCTGGGGTTGTAGGTGTTATCTCATCTGGGAATGGTGTTATAAGAGTACGCAAGACCAGCTGGCCTAACATAGGTGAGCACAATGATGGTGTATATAGACCCAATAAACTTACCACCATCCCGGTGGGTACTCAGCAGACTGAGTGCAACGATCGCCTCATTGATGAGAATTGGATATTTTGCACTTCTACCGACGAGCGCGGCAAGGGCGTCAACACATGGCGTCGTGACCAGCGCTTGTATCGCGCGTTCCCTTTTCTGTTGTCTCACTTGATTTTCTTCTGCGTCCCGTTGTTCGATCGTGGGATCATTCGACCAAAGTGATTTGATGAGATTAACGATGACGCGTGTGCCTTCACTCTTAATGGCGACCGTGTCGGATCGCTTAATCAAGGCAAGAAGCTGCAATAGTCCTGACACTGGGGGGGTTGCGCTATCTGAGGACAATATGACGGCGAATGAATTGTCGACTTGTGTTTGAATGTATAGTTAGGAAGAGAAAATGTTAGGTAAATAAAATAGACCTACTGCTATTGTTGCAGAGATGCTTGACGACGCTGATGGCATTGACTTGGACGATGTCTGCCATGACATCACCACGGTCGTCCCAAACGCCACTCGCCACAATACGCTCGATTATTCCAGCATTGCTTAGAGCTGTGCGATTGAAGACAGATTGAACAGATGACTGGGAAAGATGTTTCAGCAGACCGATCACCCCATGTTTCAACTTGAGGTCCGTCGCTGGGGAGAGCAGAGATTCTGAGGACAGTAGCTGAGCGACGTTATGTGGCGGTGATAGTAACAAGGTCGCGTGGGGTTCTGCAAGTGTCAAATGATCAGCAACGCATTTAAGTAGAGGCATATCGCTGTGATATGATCACCTCTTCTCGTCAGGTTTCCGAGGGCAAGAGTCGCGCATATCACCAAGTCATCCCTAAGGTTTCCATGGTTGCCCGCAGTAACAAAAGCCCGAATCCAATTGACCATACGAGAAACGAATCTGCCACCGGGGTATATTTCTTCCGAGTCGTCACAAAGTACATCCATGTTTTTCTCTCCTCCAGATACTTCAACCACTGCTTTGATCACAGCGGCCTTACAGTCATCGAATGCCTTTTCTTGGCTCCGAACCTCGCCATCGTCCAGACTGGCATCGTGTTGTACATACCAAAGTGGTGCATAACCCCCCTGCTCAATGAAGTCTAGCACCGCAGACAAGCAGGGGACGTTTTGATGCTCTGCAGGGAATACAAACCCGCGAGCTAGGGACAGTCGAATGTCCTCGACGTCGAGTGCGAGAGACTCGAGGTTCGAACATGCTTCTGAGAGCAGATCGAAGTCAACGTGCAATAGAGATGTCCTGAGCTGTGAGGGTTGCGCAAAATCTGGAGGGGGTGGGGCAGTTAGCAATGGTGGCGTGAAAGCGATCAATGGCTGGATGAGGAAAGGGAGGATATTGGTGTCAAAAAGCGGATGTGCTGCGGGTACGATCAGATGCGAAAGTCGGTAAGGTTCGCTGAACGAACTGACCATCATCCCTGAGTTCGGTGATAAGCCTCCAAGTCCAGTTAGAGAGCCCGACACGAAGAGTCCAAGACTCCGCTACATGCTCAGCAATGTTATCGAGTTCAGAAGACTCCGCCGGAAATAGACTTGTTGGACCTCTCATCCAGGCACCGGCGGGGTATATCGCGGACGATAAGCGCACAAGTGTCATAGCGACTTCGAGAGATGTGAGTCGGAACTTGACTGGTTCTACGGATGAACTCACTATCAGTACGCATCGCGTTATCGAAACGTGTAGACGCACCATAGCCGAGAGATGAATTCAGTAGAAAACCGATGGCAGTCTTGATGACTTGCAGGTGGGAGATGGAAAGTGGTAGAGGGTTGACTTGTGGTTGAGTCGGTAGCTGATCTGCATAGCCTTCAAGCAGCGATACAATTGCCTGCGGAAAACCAGCCTCCAACAGTTGTCCTCTATTTTGATCTGAGTGAAATAAACTGAATATAGCGCATGCGTTCTCGAAGAGTCATTTTGCCCACCATGTTCAACGCATAGATTGGCGCTGACACGAAGGATTTCGAGTACAGTGGTGGCACGAGTATCATTTGGAACTGCTGATCCATCGAGTGCCTTGGACAAAAGAGAGGTGAGATTTTGTGGCAAGGAACTTCCTCCTAGAGCTGTGTGATTATCCTCTGTTGGGATGGGGTTGATATCATCATTTCAATATGGCAAGACATGTTACCAACCTGTGCCATTCCTGATGCGCAACAAGTTTGCGAGATGTCTGCAAATCAGCTGGACGTTGAGCCACGGTTCCTCGCTGGGGTTGGATGAGAGTTCGGCCAAGAGTGGGCCCAATTTGGATGCACTTTCAGTGCAGGTCAAGGTTATCTGCACGGTGTCCATATATTGAAGAGATGTATGTGAATCCGACTATTGGCTTGCTTCTGGTCGATGGATTAGCGGCGAAGGAGACAGTGTTGTGCACGTCCGAGGTTGGTTCAAGCGAACAATCGGCGCGCGCTAATTCTGATCGGCAGTGGCTGTACGTCTAGTGCTCACTGCATGTGTCACTGTCAAGTCACTGGGAACATATAGTTAAATCCAAGCAAGAATTAATTTAAAAATTGAATAAATCAAATCAGTACATGAAATGCCAAGAAGTTGTGTCAGTAGTAGGTACTAGTGAAGGGCTAGCTATTGAACCAAAGATCCAACAGGGAGGGTGAAGATGCTCACTCTACTATTTTTTTCATGTAAAGGTTGCTTTTGTAAAAGGCCTTGTAAAGTCTTAATGTATATGCTTTGAAATGGGAAATCAAAAGATGTTACAGCACATGTAGTGAGCCAAAGGCCCAAAAATAGGTGAAAAAGCTCATTCTGTTTATTCATGTAAGGATGACTTTTGAAAAGGAGCATGAAACACTTTATCCTATATTTTATTTCACATGTATGTGAAATTAACATTTTGTTTATGTAGCAAATGATAAAAACATAAAAGCAATGTCTACAATGTACCAAATATTCAAATTTCTAAACACTTAAGTCCAAACTACATTAGTGGCTCTGGCATTTTCTTGATCATCAGGAAAAAGAACTTTGATGTTTCTGGGATGGGTGCAATGTGAAAGTATGTACTACATATACTGTATATGTAAAGCTATGTATCCATGAGAGAAAATAGAAGAACTCAAATTTAGGCTGGCAACATGCTTCACTGTCTGACCTTGTGAGTTGTTGATGGTCATTGCATGGGCCAGATGGGCAGGGAACTGCAAGTAATGGAAAGGGACAGAAGAGTCTTATACACCAGAGTCAAGAGCCATGTGAGAAATGAAGACCACATTGTTAGTTCTGTTCTTATTTGATACATGGCATTCCAGGATCCTGCAAGTGGACCTGAGTAGCCAAAATGATTGCTGGGCTCTTGTGAGTCAAATGATATCTTTCTGGCATTGTTCTGGGTGGATGTTGAGGTACTACTATGGTTGACCAATGAAAAGGGTGTTGACATATGGTGGACTTCATAAATATTACAATTAGCTTACCAATTTAGGCATGATATTCACATGCAGCACTTATTACTTTGACTTGTGCAAGTTGAACAGGCTTTTGCAAATTGAAACTTGAAACAATCAAAATTTGTTCAGGGATGTTTTTCAACATTTTTTCTGGCAGTCCCTGGCTTTTCACATTTTTAAACAGTCCAAAATCTCTCCCCAAACCTCGAACTGTTATTAATAGCGCTCTAAAAACACCGACTTTTCAACCATACTCTGGAATGCAGCGATAAGAAAAGTAGGTACAGTAATGCTGTACATTACCATTTCCGGTCACTGTGTAGGCTGACACACTCATCGGTTTTGTGAATGGTACCAAATTGCATAGCCACAAGACTCCTCGCTACCGAGTCCATCGGAACGGGAGAACTTGAAGACTAGGGCTCTTCCCCGGAAAAATGCCAAGCTCAAAGCGAAACAAGTCAAAGAAATGTACATCAACCACGCCAACAGACACACAATCGTCTTTACCTGATGACGAGTTGATGGATGATCTATTTGCCGAGCTCGACTCGAGGGATAAACAATCCCAACAGGAGTCGGTCACAGAACCACAGGATACTCCTGTGAACAAGATTGAGGAAACGATCGAATATGGTTCCAGGAAGCAGAACTCCAAGGTGCGACATCTTGCGAGGCAGGTGAGTAGGACGTGGAATAACACAAACCTGAGTTCACTTCAAGATTCGTGTAGGCACGAAAGGCGGCTGCATTAGCTCAGAATTTGGCGCCCTCGAATCCTGACGTGGATGGGCATGTTGATCGCGAGATAAAGCAGGAAGCGGCGTCGATAAAACGGACGTGCGATGAGCTCGCCGTGCAAATTCACGAGGTTGGTACCTTACGCTAGTTTTTTCCCTCCGATCAAAAATGCAAGGTCTGCTTGCCACAGATAAACCCAGACGGCCACTGTCTGTTCTCCGCGATTGCTGACCAGCTCGCTCTCCTTAATATACTCCCACCTAACGAAGCAAATTATGCAGCACTCCGTGCCGCAGCCTCCACTTATCTTTCACAACATCCCGATGACTTCCTTCCCTTCCTACCATCAATCTCCGGAGAAGACGGTGTCGGGGCAACCGAGAATAACGGACTCATGGATCCACGGCAATTTGAACAATATTGTTTGGCTATCAGAGATACTGCTGCATGGGGTGGGGAACCGGAGATCCTGGCACTTAGTCGGGGATATAATGTACCAATCCAGGTCATACAGGCCGGTACACCGTCCGTGGTGACCCATACCCCTGACGGTACTTTTCCCGATAACCTTTCGCGGAATGCGAGGATTGCCCGCATCAGTTTCCATCGTCGGATGTATGGTCTAGGAGAGGTAGGTGGTTCTGCAGAATGCGGCATCCTGGTTCTGATCTGTGGTTCTAGCATTATAATTCTCTACGACCCAAGAAGGCCCTCGCAGCTGTGGCAGACAAAATTCACCTAATGCTCAGCTGACCCTGACGTTAGCTGTCGGCTCGGAATGTTCCCTTTGTGAAGGTGCCAGTCGACCAAGGAAGCAGGGTCTCTTCTAGCGTTGATGCCTACCAGATATGACCGGTGATCAACAATGTCCCATCTTCACTCGATGTGTTATCTCACGTTCAACGGGCTTGGCTCAACCTCTGGACACTTCTTTACCAACAGTCTACCCGTGCCCTACATACCACACAAACAAGACTCGAAGCTATTGTTAAGCGGACACTAGCATACAGGCCCAGATAAAACAGGAAAGACTATTGGTACTTCCTGTCGGGTAGATTTGATTAAAGCAATAGGTCATCCAAGTCATTGTTACCCCTCTGGCGCCCGACCATGGGTTGAGGCTGGTCTGCCAGATACCCTCCAAATGCACCGTCCAGGTTTGCGTATGGATCCGCGACCGGATTATTACCCATGTCGTCATCGTCATCATCCCCATCAACACCAACTTCCGCGTCTTCCTCCCCAAGACCATCTTCAGTACTATTATGGCCTTCCGCTAGTGAGTTGTCATTTACCAGCAGGTTAGCCTTTTGCGATGGCACATTAGGCACTGGTTTAGGTGCATCAGGAGAAGCACCAGTAAGTTGACTACGGATATGTGGTTCGATAGGGCCAGGACCAGCAACAGTAATTGTGGTAGTTGGAAGTTGGGGGCGTGCGAGGGGGACAAGAACTGCTCTGGAGTTAGCATTAAGTGCAGGACTGTCTGTCAATGCTCTTCCAGCTGCATTTCGAATAAAAGTCTGCGCCATATGTCAGACACCAGTAAACTATCTATGCACGTGTACTGACCTCTGGGTTTTTGTGATAGATGCTGCCAAGTGTACCTGTGTGCAGCAGCAACTGATCAAGTGCACCGCGATCCATTCGGTCTGAATCCGTTGTTATAGGAGGCTTCTCTGCGAGGACAATTTCACCAGCCACTGTCGGGTTCATTGCGAGCATTCTCCAGTACATGAATCCCCGATCCCGCAGGTCCGGGTTATCTATTTCTTCGGTGGCCCACTTCAGCACCTTGTGAACCAGCGCCTTTGCGGTTTCCGAAGAGGATTTGTAAACAAAAAGCTTGACTACGGCAGTCAGAAGCGCAAGTTGAACCTAAAATCGCTTAACCGTAGTAATGTGGCGTTATTGAAATCAACCACGCACCTCGACGGTCTCTTCCAGGAATTTATACACCAGATCATCCAGAAGTTCATCGGCGTTATCGATCCGGTTTGAAAATTGACCCAGTATCCACACCATAGCCGCTTTGGCCTCAGGCTCTTCCAGGGCATCGAGGTTCTCGGAGAGCGTCGGGATAATGCCCTCGTATCTCCCCGGGTAACGCCTGAAAATATCTTTGGTCACAATCACGGCCTCTTGAACGACATATGAGACCTTAGTCTCGATTAGAATAAGAAGGGATTGGATACACATATCCGCTGCTGCCTCGACCTTGATGGCCAGCCGACCTATCGACCGCACAGCTTTGCGAACAAAGTCGACGTCTACTTCTGACGCGTACCTATAGTCCACGGCTAAATATTTCACCCCCCAGGAATAAAAGAGACACCTACTCTTCGAGTTCTGCCAATACCTCTCTTGCATTCTCTTCACGTCCAAGTCGGTACATAATTTCCAATTTTGCCAATTTAACATATATCGGATCGTTATACTTGCAAAAGAAGACTTTCACGTCATTTTTGAGTACAGTAGGCCTCCGTTGGATGATGAGCAAAATGTTGCGAAGTGCGACGTATTGAACTTCCGGACCGGAAGACAGTAGCGTGACTAAGGGTAACAGAAGAATCAATCCTGATAACCGTAGAGAGAGCCACCGTATTACCCAATGGCGGACCCATCTTCTTGCAGATGTGATCGATGAGTTTTCGATTCTCCATGTAATTCATAAGGTACAGGAGAACTTTGATGGTGGTCAAAACCACAGCTGAGTTCGCGTGCTGTAGTTGTACAATCACCCTTTCTGCCATTATTTCCGCGTCGGTGTGCTGTTCCGGGACGTAACGTAGGAGAGAATCCAGTATGTATATTTGCCCCCACCTTGATCCCGGATTAGCAAGATCTATAACACGGTACAAACAGACTTACTCTGAACTCTCACCCAGCGCGGCGATTAATTTATTCGCTATGGGCAGATTCAGGCGGAAAATGACACCATCCTGGCGATCTCCAATCTCCGAGAGCGCTGCTACAGCATTTGCGACAACTGTTGCATTGGTATCGAGCATCATATCTCTGAGCATTTCAACGAACCCTGCTCGTTCGGCTTTCCGGGGATCAGCAGCGTAAAGTTTCGCGACGCAGATTGCAGCCGTCTTGCGCACATAAGGATCCCGATCTTTGATGCAATGTCGTAGTTGTTCACTAAGCGCTTCCGTTACTACGGGAATGGGTATGTACGCCATTGTCCGTATGGCGAGTGCTCGGATGAGGGGATTGCGATCGTTGCAGTCCTAGAAACGAAACGTAGGCCTGGGTTCGACAAAAACATGTGCAGGTATACCTGTAGAAAGCTTGGAATGACGATCTGTATTTGTTCTGGTTTGGAGCGACCGTAGCTGACCAAGTACAAGTAAACCACTGCAATATGGGTGACTTTTTGGTAGGATCGAGAGTTGGGCACTGTAGTACTTACTCTTTTTTATCTCAAGCAGAGGGGTACCAATACACTGGACAACGTCATGGAAGAGTGGCGACACTAATGGATGAACGCGTTTGAAGATGACAGGCGTGCATTGATTAATTCACGTACTATCGTTGCCCATGGTTATGTTTGCGACGATCTTCTTGAGAACCGTTCTTCGTTTCTGGAATTTCTTGTCCTTTGCTTCTGCAGCTTGAAGCTCGGCGCGAAATTCCTGGGCAAAAGCAGTCCCATGGTGACCAGAGCTCCCCAATTAACGTGACATACCTCGATCTTTCCACGTTGGAAGAACTTGGCATCTTGTCCCGGTTGAGTGGCCATTCTCGTTCCAACAAACGGTTCGTTGAGGCGTCAAGATTAGACAGATGAATATATTGTATGGTGCAACGGGACGATTCCGACACTTTGTAACAGGTTGTGGTAGCTGCTCTGAAATGCCCACAGCATGGCAGTTTACGAGTATACATAACCGTTTCGGTACGACTTTAGCAATAAATACTTTAGCAGTAGTCTTGAAACGTTGAATCAGTTACACAGATGCAAGTTCAAGTTGGAGGATTGTAGCTAGTGGTCCGTATGTACTCTAGCAGGACGAACTGTTATCTATGAGTTTGTTCTTCAGGCGAGCGTGGAAGCAAGAGAAGCCATTATAGGCCGCCTTTCACTCTTGGCAGATTCACGCGGTTGTCTATTAACACTAACATTACTCCTATCAGATCGCACAAACGAATGCTTTCCGAGGCGGTCCATCAGGACAAGCTCATGCACCTCGGACTCAGTCGATGCATGGCCGCCTTTCAGAGGACATTGCTTCTAGGAGCAAATCTCATGGTTTCCATCCGGGTTCCAGATATCAGGCGCTTGGACAACGAGTAAAGGGTCTTTCTGGACCTGGAGGTTCTTGGGAACCAATAATGAAGGATGCAGACGTCGCACAATTCGCGAGGGCCGTCTCACAGTGGTGGGTAATTCGCATAACATGTTGAATAACCTGGTCACCAGACCAGCCCGTCTACCGAAGGGAAGCCCAGATGGTGAAACATTCGTGCGATTGTTACCACGAATTCGATTGAAAAGAATCGCGGGCGAGAGAAAAATTATAACATACCTTGCCTTCGTTTCTTCTGCTCTCCCAACCACAGATGTTTTTAGCCCGCACATCTACCCGTCTCTCTCAGCAAGCGGCTCGACATGTCCGATTTGTGAGTACAGCTACTAAGGACAAATTCAAGGTCGTCGTCGTCGGTGGAGGTAGGTCCCTTTCAGATAATTCATTCGTCGGACATACCGAAACTTTGACACATCCAGGTTCTGGAGGACTAACCGTAGCAAATCAAATCTACAACCGTTTTTCGGCGGCAGGCAAACGTCTAAACCATGGTGATATTGTGGTCCTCGATGCCGCCCAGTACCACTATTACCAGGTGAGATGTGTTGGACTAGGTTTCATTGCCTAAGCTCTCACCATTTTACATCTCTCTTTCGGCTTAGCCGGGTTGGTAAGCCTATCCCCTTACCTGCAGTTACCCGCCTCTCATCGTTTCAAGGACCCTTGTTGGTGCAGGGCTGCGTTCCAAACATGATTTCAGACGCCCCCTTGCTTCACTATTCCCTCTTCATATTTCGCATATCAGAGAAAACGTGGCCACATTCTCTCCCACGACATCGTCTGTGACGACTTCAGCAGGTCGCTCGATAGCATATGAGACACTAGTGGTCGCCGCAGGTTTGAAGACCAACTGGGATAGTATCACGGGTTTGTCTCAGGCTCTTGTCGACCCTGCCTCTGGCGTATCATCCATTTACTCCTTTGACACGTGTGACAAGACTTGGGAAATGATTGATTCTTTACGATCTGGGAATGCGATCTTCACGCAACCGGCAGGCGCTATCAAATGCCCCGGAGGTACATGGCAAGATTTCCAAGGAGTGATATGTTCGTTACTGAAGTAATCCTCAGCTCCTCAGAAGATAATGTGGATGGCTTGGGATCGATATAGAAAGTCTGGCAGGGGAAACGACATCAACATCACGTTTATGACGGGATTGCCAACAATGTTCAGCGTGAAGAAATACTC
>QGOH01008257.1:1457-14677 GCA_003313155.1 Boletus sp. MG95
GCTTGGCCGACTGGCGAGCCTACCTCGATCGTCTTTCCGTTGATCTTGTCTGCCCAACCACCGTAGTACCTCATAACAGCGATACCACCCGTGTTGTCTCCGCCATACGCAGTCTTGTAAGCCTTGCCTGCCCAGAAGCGTCAGCCTCGTTTTACTGCGTCGCACGGCTCGCAGCACACCATTGGAAAGGGCATCCAGAGCGGCGAACTGTTCAATGTGCTGTTCCATAAGGTCAGCCAACTTGAACAGGAGCCGCCCACGCTCCGTGCCGGAGACTTTGAGTCCCCAAGAGGACTTGTAGGCTTTCTGGGCGGCCTGCGCTGCGAGATCGATGTCGGCTTTGGTGCCGGCCGCGATCGAGGTGATGACCTTTCCCGTCGCTGGTCACAACGTCAGTCAACCCCGCCCACAAGGAAACGACACGGAGAAACAGACATGGGTTGATGACCCTGGACGAGGATCAGATCAGCATGTGCATCGAATGCAGGCATCACAATCGGGACACACTCGATGGATCCACCTTGGACGGGATCTACGTGCTTTCCATTGATATACAGTCCCAACGGGATCGTGACAGTTCCTTTGTACGTCGGGGTGTCGAACGTCTTGGTGAAGGTAGCTGGCATCTCGTGAGCTGCGGACGTATGGACAATTGATGGAACAAGGGATATGAGAAAGGTCGACGACGGACAACAACTCACTCAGCGACGTCGCGGTTACTACTTATACCGGACGGAGAGAGCGTGATCTTCGTCAGGTGGTTTGGGAGCCACATGATTTCTCATGGGTGGTTTGGTGCTATACTTGCTGCACTCACGAGGCGATAGATTTGATCAGAGTGATAAGGCAGTCCGCCGATTTCTCGTCCAGTGACCAGGTTCTCAGAGTCTGAGAATATTTCCAGCCTTGGTTCCCTCTCGAGGCGGGCCGCCGAGCGCCGCGGCGCAACTCCGAGACCGCGGGGCACAGGGAGGAACAACCTAGATGCGTATCAGAATGTATCAAGAATGGAGCGAAAAGTGGCCTGGGATTCACTAAAGAGAAAGTACCTAGTCCGACATCATACCACCACTGGCCGGCGACTCGCCAAACGCCACAACTTTCAGTGTTGGCTATGAAGCAGTAAACCAACGATTGAAAACTCGCAAATGAACATCGAAACTCACTCCTCATCAAAAGCTCGGATATTGTCTTGTGGCACTGAACGCAATGTTTGATCCATCATCACTTCAAGATGAGCAGTGCACTGCTACTAACATTAATGGTGTTTCATTCAGGACGCATGTTCCAAGGTTCGACCAGTTTGTCAAAGTTTTGCCATTTTCTCTAATTATAACTTCCGTAGCCGATTACAGCCGAGTCAACATCCTACCTAGCAAGCATCCCCAACAGGCCCTTGAGAATTCGGTACTGTGCGAGGTTCCTTTGTGGCTCGGTCTACTAGCGTGAGCCTGGTTTGAACCCTTCCAAGTCTCATGAATCTTGCTCCAAGTTCGGATTCTAGTCGTATTTCCAGGCTGAAAAAACGATTCCTCGATGTTTTGTCTGGGTCAGTCAAACTTGACGCTCGCGGGGCCACTCTTTTCCTAGAAGGGATCTGTGTTCAGGATGACCCAGTGGTATGCTTGGATGCAATCACTGTGAGTGCTCACGGTTTGTCTTTAGTTCGGTCCGCAATGCGGTTCGACCTGTCCGTCGAATTCATGAACGGATTGGGTTCCACTGTCCTGGAGTATCTCCTAAGAGCTTCGAATGTAGGTGGTGACACCCTGGACGATCTGCTGTTCCATGTGGTAGAGCCACCAATCTTTTGGGGTGCCCTTGTTCGCTGGTTCCAACAGGGCGTGTTCAGAGAAGATGCTCAGCTAGTCTTCGCCAGACTGCTCTCCCGGCTCCTGACTTTACAACACCGGGATACCACATCCTTCCGTGACATTGCTGCTCAGCCTTGCATCCAAAATGTCCTCATCGCATCACCCAGGGTCGAAATCAGAGAGATCGGACATCTGATCAAGCACATTCTCTCTAGCTCCTGCGTCCTTGATGGGCCTGGCGGACGCCACGATAATGACTTTGCCGACTACCACGACATCGCTATCCTTCCCACTGCGGACGAAATACTGTGTCGAAAGTCTCCTTTCCTCCATGCAGCGTTCCACGATGAACTCGGCGCATCAGAAACTCCGGTCAGGGATTACTTGGATCATACCTTTCGGATGCTCCGCGAGGACATGCTCTTCGACATCCGTGAGGAGATAGAAGCTGCTCTACAAAAGCAGGGAAATCGTCGCAGTTTTTGTGTCATTAACAGCGTGTCTATGATCGGTATTTATACCGGTACGGACAATCGACAGACTCACTGGGGAATCGAGCTACAATACAGCACCGATCTTAGGCAGCTCAAGAATATAAAGGACGAGGGTGCTCGGGTATCATTCCGTACGCAGGATCCTCGTGGTTTGAGGATTCTGAGGCATCAGTCTCTCGTTTGCCTTGTTTCTGGACAAGATATCATCAGCTTCGGGACAGTGAACCGCGTGGAGGAACTTCTATCCCGCAAACCTCCAGTGATCGTGCTCCAGCTCGATGGTGCTATCAACATAAGAAGGACCCTCACATCTCTTTGTACCACCAAGAATGTACGACTCATCCAACTCGACGCTACTACGTTTTCCTTCGGGCCGGTGCTCACTGCACTGAAAAAGATGGACTCCATTCCGCTCGACAAGGAAATTGTACTTTGGAACCCAGGGACACCCGTCACGGCCCTGCAAAACAGAGGAGCTCTGTCGCGCATTGCCAATGCGGTTTCCTCAGACCTTTCCGTTGACCTTCGCCGCCTACTGGTCCTGCCTACATCTATCTGCCTAGACAAGTCGCAGGCGAGGTCCCTAATCACAGGCCTTACGAAACGTGTGTCGTTAATCCAGGGGCCCCCAGGTAGGCATCATCGCCTTTTCATTTCAAGCCATCTCACTGCTCCCTCAGGAACCGGGAAGTCCTTCATAGGTACCATTCTTGCAAAGGCAATACACGAGAAGACTTCCCAAACCATCCTTGTCGTTTGCTACACCAACCGTGCACTGGACCAATTTCTCGGAGACCTTCTCAAGTATAATATTCCTAATGAATCCATTGTGCGCCTCGGTAGCCGTCCAAACCAATCAACGAAGCATCTCTCCCTCCACAAGCAACTGCGCGAACGATGTCGGTATCACTGGGATAGGATCAACAACTTTAAGAGGGATGCATCAGGTCGCGAATACCAGCTCCGGGCTCAGTTTTGCCAACTGTTATGCGACCACAATACGAACCTAGTTAGCCATTTAGAACTGGAACACCACGAGTTCTTCGAAGCATTCTACGTGCCATCCGAGACGGAGGATGGAATGACTCGTGTCGGGCAGAATGGACAAGCCATCGATGAGAAGTATCTCTTCTCGCGATGGACACGAGGTCTAGACCCTGGAGTGTTGACTGGTGAGCCTCATGTCCAAGCGTCAGCTCGGATCTGGGGTATGGGCCACTCAGCTCGCCAGCAGCTGCTAGCAGGGTGGCGGGATGGAGTCGTCACCATATTTTTTCACACCCCCCTATAGATAATTACCAGGGAGAGGAAAGCAATATCGTGATTGCGAGTCTCACGCGATCGAATAAATCTAATGCGATCGGCTTCATGGCTTCTCCCGAGCGTCTCAACGTCCTCCTCTCACGCGCCCAAGATGGCCTCATTTTTATCGGCAATTCCCAAACGTTCTTGCACTCCAAGAAAGGGGGCGCACTCTGGAAACGATTCTTCACTCTCCTCGAGAACGGCCGGTACGTTTACCAGGGGTTTCCTGTCAAGTGCGAGAGGCATCCCGAACATACCATTTTACTCACGCCCGCAAGCGATTTCGATAATCACTGTCCGGACGGTGGATGCACGAAACCGTGGTGAGTTATTCACATCTTCTCCGATAGTCCGGGCCTTCACGCGACTTGACATCCCCTTTGCAAGCGGCGTCACGCTCGCCTATGGACACACATGTCCAATGAAGTGCCACCCTCGTCGGTCATCTCGGCTGCTTGACCCGCATGACACATCGCAGTGCAAGCATGAAATGAGTGCGATGTGTCCAGCGGGTTACCACAGACTTAGCTGGGAGTATCGCTTCGAACGGCCTTTTGTTTGTTCGGCCTGTGTTGAAGAGGCCGAACGTCTTGAAGAGATTGCTCGACAAGTGTTTGAGCAGCGGCGGAGGCGCGAAGAAGCTGACATTGAACATTGACGTCGGATGGCTGAGCTGGATGCGAAGCTGCGGACAGGGCAAGCAGCTGTGGAGAAGCGTAAACTCGAGGAAGAGCAGAGTAAACAGGACAGGGCACTTAGGAAGCAAGATGAAGAACACAACCGACTGGAGGAAGAGAAGAGGAAACGAGAGGAAAGGAAACGAGAAGAAAAGAGGAAGAAACGAGAGGAGGAGGAGAAGAAACAAGCTCGAGAGGAGAAGAGGAAGAAACGAGAGAGAAAAGGACCAAGGAGCTCCAGGGAGAAAAGACTAAGCGCCGGTTGCAGGAAGGTGTCCAGAGGATTAGACAAGGGGAGGAAAGCCTTTGAACTCCAAGTGGCGGGCAGACTAAGTTGCCGCGCCGGTATCATGAAATCACTCATGTAGTGATCATTTAGGAGGCATGACCATCGGGCAGCGGGCTGTATGGACCGGACTCTGGTCCCGGATCACTGGATCAGTGATAACAGAGATTCGAGAGTTGCCCAATCGAGCGCTGCGCTGATCCTCCCATATATAATGGGCTTCTTTTTCGCCGGGCGTTGCATGCGTGCCCAACTTCCTGTGCACCACCACCAGCTTCAAAAGCCCGTCCCCGTGTCGCTTTGAGCTGCACTCTTGCTTTCCTTGGAACACCCCTCACTGACACATGAACCAGACTCGCGCTAACCAGCTCAACAAACGTTTCTATGATGTCCTGCATGGCAGAGTCACCGTGGACCCTCGTAATTTTCGCCTTTTCCTTGAGGCCACTTGTGCCCAGGAAGACACCGCAAAGTGTGTAGACAGTCTTGTTTCGAGTCAGCACGGACTACCTTCCATCCAAAATGCTATGCGCTTCGATCTCTCTCTGCCGTTCCTCAATGGCCACGCCACCAATACTCTCGAGTACTTACTACGCGCCGCAAACCTCGGTGGGGGTGTGCTAGATCACATCCTTACCACTATTGTGGAGCCTCCCATTTTTTGGTCGGCATTCGCGCAGGGATTTGAGACGGGGGCGTTGACAGAGAAAGCTCAGCTCGTCTTTGCAAAACTTCTTGATCGGCTGATTGCTCTCAGGGACAAAGATGCCTCCCCGTATAGAGAGCTCGCCTCAAAGCCATCTGTTATCAACAAACTAGTCGAATCCTCTGAGCATGAGGTGCGGGAGATTGCCCACCACATCAATCACGTCCTCGCTGCATTTGCTTCCGGTGGCACTCTTGGCGATTTATGTGGCCCTGGGGGCCGACATGACAACGATTTTTCAAATTTCCGCGATATTTCCATTCTCCCTACAGCAGACGAGATTCTCAGCACTCAGCCCCCTTTCATCAGGCCCGCTCCTGTTTTGGATGATCCGGAGGCGTCCGATACTCGTGTCGCAGATTATCTAGACAATACTTTCCGCATGCTCAGGGAAGACATGATTTATGACATGCGTGAAGAGCTCCAGATCGCGCTGAAGAAGAAACCTGGGCAGCATCGTGGTCTCCACGTCAATGGGCTCTCCATGGTCGATGTGTACACTGGCTCACAGGATAGAGGCTCCCGTTGGGGACTCGTCCTTCAATGCCATCATGACTTCCCACAATTCCGTGGGTTAAAGGATGTCGATGATAGGAAAAAGTTCCTCTCGGACGACCCTGTTGGGTTCAAGATTCTCAGACACCAATCGCTCGCTTGTCTTATCGCAGATGATCATATCATTTCCTTCGCTACTGTTCACCGTGTGGATGATCTGCTCGCCCTGAAACCCCCCAGGATCGTCCTCCAGCTAGACGGTGAAGCCAGCACGTCCAAAACCCTCCTTCGCTTAAGTACCGCCAAACACGTACGGCTACTTCAGATCGATACTGCCTTATTTGCATACGAACCGATTCTCAAGGCACTTAAGAACATGCAGCTTGTTCCTCTATCAGATGAATTGTTATTCTGGGACGAGGGGAAGACGCTTCAGCCCTCCACAAAGATGGACCAGATCGTACGACCACTCTTGTGGGATCCCTCCATGAACCTCCAGTCAATCCTTACGATGTCTAAATCGGTCCACCTCGATAAATCTCAAGCAGATTCTTTCCTTGCCGGACTACGCCAGCGTGTAGCGCTGATCCAAGGGCCTCCAGGTGCGTATTTACCTTCCAACCATTCAACCATATGCGCATTTTCACCCGTGTTGCATATCAGGCACTGGGAAGTCTTTCATTGGTGCTCTTCTCGCTAAAGCGATTCATGATCACACATCTCAAACAATCCTCGTTGTGTGTTACACCAATCACGCCCTAGATCAATTCCTCGACGATCTCATAGGGATCGGTATTGCTGCTGACTCGATCGTTCGTATAGGTGGACGTGCAAACGCGACCGTGCAGCACCTCTCGCTACAGTCCCAGGAACGCATCAAACACCCGCGCTCTAAAGCGGAGTGGACCCTCATTGAACAGGCAAAGTCCAGGTCTGGCTTTCTAGTCGGACGTTTACAGAGTTCTTTCCAAGCGCTTGCGACAGCAGACAAAGCGATCTCGTTCAACGACATACTCACCCACATTGAATTCGAAGACCCCGAGTTTGGGGATGCGTTCCAGGTTCCGTTGGAGCCCGACGGGTCGCGGATCGCGGGGAGAAAGGGAAAGCCTATACAGCAGGATTATCTCATACGGCAATGGTCGAATGGATGGGATGCCGGAATATTCAAGAACCACCCTCGAGTACGCGATACGGCATATGTCTGGAGTATGGATGTCCCCTCTCGTCAGGCGTTGCTCGCCAAGTGGAAAGGAGACATCATGAAGGGCGTCGTTGCAGATATGTGCAACGTTGGCAGAGACTACAACAGCGCTCAAGATGAATTGACTCGCAGGTCCAGAGAATCTACGGTGTCGTTGTTGAAACAAAAGAGGATCATCGGGTGTACGACTACTGGGGCTGCCAAGTATGCGGAGGATCTTGCCGCGGTTAGCCCGGATGTGTTGCTCGTCGAAGAAGCTGGCGAAATCCTGGAGAGTCATATTCTGACGGCGTTGGGCGAAAAGACGAACCAGATGATTCTCATTGGTGACCACAAGTATGTGTTGGTTTCACACGGCGTATCATACTTGAACTTCACTCATGCTCACCCCAGACAACTGCGTCCGAAAGTCAACAACTATCAGTTGACAGTCGAGAAAGGGGAAGGGTTCGATCTTAATAGATCGCTCTTCGAACGGCTCGTGTTGAAGGTATTCCCTCATCAAACTCTGACGACGCAGCACCGTATGAGGCCTGAGATCTCCGCATTCATCCGGGAGCTGACCTATCCCGAGCTCGTCGATCACGAAAGTACACGAAACAGGCCCGATATCCGTGGTGTTCAATCTAACATCATCTTCGTCAATCACGCTCACCCCGAGGATGAAGAAATGCGGATCGCGGACCGTAGGGATGCTGAGTCCACGTCATCCAAGCAGAATACATACGAGGCGGAGATGGTCCTCAAGATTGTGCGTTACCTCAAACAACAAGGATACAAGAGCACGGACATGGTCATCCTGACCCCGTACCTGGGCCAACTGTTCAAGCTCCGTCATGCGCTGCAGAATGAAGACGACCCAGTTTTAAATGATTTAGATGCCAACGACCTACAAAAGGCTGGGTTACTGGGTCAAACGGGTCCAGTGGCCACCAAGGCTCACCAGCCTGGGATACGATTGGCGACAATTGGTAAGGTTTCCACGAATTATAACGTCCAGTGTATGTAATCACCTTCATAGACAATTACCAGGGAGAAGAAAGCAACATTGTCATCGCCAGTTTAACTCGGTCAAATCCTAACAATAGCATCGGATTCATGCATTCCCCCGAGCGTCTCAATGTCCTTCTTTCCCGTGCCCGGGACGGATTGATTCTGATCGGAAACTCGCATACATTCCTCCATTCCAAAAGAGGAGCAGGACTTTGGAGGCAGTTTTTCTCGTTGGTGGACAAAGGACAGTACGCCTACGATGGCTTTCCGATCAAGTGTGAGAGACATCCGTCCAAGACTGCGACCCTCACGCAGTCGGAAGAATTTGACAGTCGAGCCCCTGACGGCGGATGCACTGAACCCTGGTAAGCCTCCGTCGACTCCTCTATTTCAATACCCCGTTTCGCTCACTATCTCGCTAGTGGTATGCTTTTGAAATGTCAACTTCACGCGTGTCCGAAGAAATGTCACCCACTAAGACCAGCTCCCGGTCAGCCCGACGTCCATTCCTCCATGTTGTGTCAGCACCGGTATCAAGATAAGTGTCCCGCTGGCGTCCATCCGATGTCTTGGAAATGTCATCAGAGGCGTCCCGCAACCTGTTCCGCATGTGATCGCCTGGCCAAACGTCTCGAGGAGCAGGCCAAATTGGATAT
The DNA here is from genome assembly GCA_003313155.1 of Boletus sp. MG95. NCBI lineage: Eukaryota > Fungi > Basidiomycota > Agaricomycetes > Boletales > Boletaceae > Boletus > Boletus sp. MG95. The sequence goes on from QGOH01008257.1 coordinate 10,088, forward strand.
GAAGGCTCAAGAGGAACGTGACAAAGCGCAGCACGAGCACGACATGAAGATGACCGAACTCCAGGCAAAGCTGCAGTACCAGCAGGAGGCGTTGAACGATATCCAGGCGGGAAAGGACAGGGAGAACGAGATAAAACAAAAGCAGAAGGAAATTGAGGATGCGAAGCAAAAGATCCGTGACGCCGAGAATGCAGCGAAACAGGCGGCTGCCAAGGCGAATGCGTCGTCTCAGAATCCGCCCCAAGGCGCTGCCAACGGTGCTGCGCCATCCACTTCCAATGCGCCCGCACCACCTCGCCCCATGTTCCCGTCTCCTGCGAGAGATAAGTGGGAGAATCAGAAGCGTGTAGATGGGGTGCAAAATGATGCCATCGACAAGGTCATGGACATGACTGGGCTCGAACAGGTCAAGGAACAGATCTTGCGGATCAAAGGTAGTCTTGATACGATGCATCGTCAAGGCGTGCCTATCAATAAGGAGCGCATCAATCTTGTCTTACTTGGGAACCCGGGGACAGGTGCGACGCGTTGTGGCACGTGAGGAAGGGAATTGACTCCGCTTCTAGGAAAAACCACGGTTGCGAGGCTTTATGCACAATTCCTCGAGTCCATCAAAGCGCTTCCGGGAAACGCGTTCCTGGAGACTACGGGCTCCAAACTCTCCTTTGAAGGAGTCCAAGGCGCTCAAAAGCTGATCGACGACGCATTGAAGGCTGGCGGAGGTGCCATCTTCATCGACGAGGCCTATCAGCTCGTCACTGAGCACGATCAGTCTGGAAGACAAGTCTTGGATTTCCTTCTCGCGGAGATGGAGAACAGGGTTGGCACGCTCGTGTTTATCCTCGCCGGGTACAGCAAGCAGATGGAAAAGTTCTTTGAGCACAATCCGGGGCTGCCAAGTCGAGTACCCTATCAGCTCACGTTCGCGGATTACACTGATAAGGAGCTGCTGTCGATGCTGGAGGATCTGGTTCACAAGCGCTACAATGGTCGGATGAAAGTCGAAGACGGTGTCAATGGACTGTACGCTCGCATCGCTGTCAGGCGGTTGGGTCGCGGAAGAGGTAGACCCGGCTTCGGGAACGCCCGTGCGTTGCAGAACATGTTTGCCAAAATCCGTGAACGCCAGGCTGAGCGAGTCGAGAAAGAGCGCCGGTCAGGAATGCAGGCGGACGATTTCCTCATAACGAAGGAGGATCTGATTGGGCCTGATCCGTCTCAGGTTTTGCCCAACAGCGCACCCTGGGCGAAGCTCCAAGGATTGATCGGTTTGGAGTCCGTCAAAGACGCTGTCCGCAACTTTTTCGCGCTTCTGGAGACCAATTACCAGCGAGAACTGGTGGAGAAGGAACCGATCCAGGCCTCTCTCAATAGGGTCTTCCTCGGTTCACCGGGGACGGGGAAGACGTCAGTCGCCAAGTTGTATGGCCGGATTCTCGCAGACCTTGGGATGTTGAGTAATGGTGAAGGTGACGTGCCGTGTCCATCCCATGTCGTATAGCAGTGCTAACACTTAGCCTTGCCAGTGGTGGTCAAAAATCCCGCAGACTTTGTCGGGGCCCACTTGGGACAATCGGAAAAGAATACAAAGTCGATTCTAGAGAGCACCCAAGGCAAGGTGCTCGTCATCGACGAGGTTTGTTGCATCGTCCACGTCATCCAACGGAATTTCTGATGAGCACCCAGGCGTATATGTTGTATAGCAAGAACGCAACGGACCCATACAAGACCTCGGTCATCGACACGATGGTCGCCGAAATCCAAAGTGTGCCCGGGGAAGATCGGTGTGTCCTTCTCCTTGGATACAAAGACCAGATGGAGGAGATGTTCCAGGTAATGTCGTTTCCCTCTGGGTTGTCTGCACCAAATCCGACACGACCTTCCTCAGAACGTCAATCCTGGGCTTGCTCGACGATTTGCGATCGAGAACGCCTTCAACTTTGAGGACTTCACGGAACCCCAACTCATAAAAATCTTGGAATACAAGCTGAAAGACCAGGATTTGTCTGCCACGGACGACGCCAAAGAAGTGGCGCGCGAGCTGCTCAGTCGAATGAAGAACCGCCCCAACTTTGGAAATGCGGGAGAGGTCGAAAACCTGTTGGGGCAGGCCAAAGCACGGTATCAGAAACGCATGGCATCGGTTCCTGCTTCCCAGAGGATGGATGTCGTGTTCGAGCCTCAAGACATTGATCCCGATTTCGACAGGGGCCAGAATGCGTCTGCGAACCTCGCAAAGATGTTTTCGGACGTCGTGGGCTGTGATGAAGTCGTAAGAAAACTCGACGGGTACCAAAAGATCGCCCGGGCGATGAAAGAAAAAGGTCTCGATATGCGCACCCAGATCCCGAGCAACTTTGTCTTCAAGGGACCACCAGGTCGGTGGTGGCCAGTCGAGAATCCGTATGGTACTCACACAGAACAGGTACGGGAAAGACGACGACGGCTCGGAAACTTGGTCAAGTATACTACGACATGGGTTTCCTCTCCTCCAAAGAAGTGGTCGAGTGTTCCGCGACCGACTTGGTCGGACAGTACGTTGGACATACGGGGCCGAAAACAAAGGGAGTATTCGAGAAAGCCCTCGGCAAGGTACTCTTCATAGACGAAGCTTACCGACTGAGTGAGGGCCATTTCGCTAAAGAAGCGATGGACGAGATTGTGGGATTGATGACTCACGAGCGCTTCATGAACAAGCTCGTCATCATCCTGGCTGGCTATGACCACCAGATGAACGAGCTGTTGGCAGTCAACCCCGGCCTCTCCAGTCGTTTCTCCGAGGAGATTATCTTCCAAAATATGTCCTCGGAGCAATGTCTGGAGCTTCTTGATAAGGATTTGCGAAAGAACAGGATCATCGTTCCCGAACTCAGCGACAAGACTTCACTAACCTACGTCGAGATGCAAGACGTCATTGCTCAGATGTCCGCACTGCCGTCCTGGGGTAATGGACGTGATGTGAAGACACTCGGGAAGAGGTTGACTCAAGAAGCCTTTGCTAACATGGCGAACGGTGGGACCTCGGAGTCACTCTCTGCGGAAGAGGCTCTGAGCGTCATGAAATCGATGCTACAGGGACAGCTGGCCCGGCAGGGTATAGCTCGCGCCGCGCCGTCATCTAGCGCCATGCCAATGGCAAGCATGAACGGCCCAGCGCCGCCACCGCCTTCCACGTCCACGTCGACGAGTCAAGCGCCCAACCGTGCCCCACCGCCGCCGCCTAAACAACCAGATTCGAAGAATACCTCGCGGGCAGACCCATCGAAGAATCAACGCGCAAATCGCCGACCTCCGCCTGCAAAGGCATGGAATGAGGATCAGCCGGCTCCGACCCACAGAGTTGCACGACGGGATGCCGGTGTCTCTGACGCTGTCTGGAATCAACTTCAGGCAGATATCGCTGCAGAGGAAGAGGAGAAGAGGAAAGCCGCGGAAGAAGAACGGCGTCTGGAACAAGAGGTCAAGAAGGCCGAGAAGCAGAAGAGAGATGCGCGGGCAAGGGCGATGGCGCTGAAACATGCCATGGCCGCGGCCAAGGACAATGTGGAGAAGCAGCGCGAGATTGAACGTCAACTCGAAGAAGCGCGCCGTCGCGAAGCGGAGGTAAGAGCGGCAAGAGAAAGGGCTGCTGCTGCCCTGAAGAAGAAACAGCAGGAAGAAGAGGAAAAGAGGCGGAAGGCGCTAGAGATGCAGCGGAAGCTGGATCACATGGGACTTTGTCCCGCGGGATATCAGTGGATCAGACAAGGAAATGGGTACAGATGTGCGGGGGGTTCACATTTTATGTCGCATGGCAACCTTGGCATGTAACAGTAGCTAGCATCTTCAGTGTGTTGGATTATTACTCCTTGTACATCGACGCGACAGTCGTTGAGATGATCAGATTATTTGTATGTACAGTATCTAGGGTCGTAATGGCGCAGACGTTCCATTCAGAGATTAGGTCGCCTTGTAACACGTAAAGTACACTTCAACGCCGACTTCGGGTTGTTCGCATCTGGAGAGGAGAGGGATGAAGCCCATGCTAGAACCTGAAAGGAGAGGGTGAGCAAGACGCAATATCCGCAAACCGACCGACGTCCGCGTAGCGGAACAAGAAACCAAGCATCCGAGATGGAGTGCTCTTGTATCCGCCCAGACGTCTGAGCCGGAAAACCCGTCTCTAGCGTTATCGTGCTTCGAAGTTGAACGCGTGGACTGCCAGGACGTCTCGGACCATATGACCTAGAATAGAGATGAATACACCCTTCATCAGGCCTCAGGTTACAGTATTTACTAGGTTCAAAGCAAGCCAGAGTCGAGCGTTATCTGCTATCGGAGGGTGTTGGGTGTCACCAAAACCACCAAGATTGAATCGCGCGCCAGCTATTCACTCGGGGCGCAGACTGTGAGGTGGTCCTTTATTCCTAGAATCGGGATGTTGACCTGAATGACTGGACGACATCCGCCACAGATTCTGGTGGACTCTGGGTGGAAAGGAAGCAAACAAGCATCGTCCTCTTAGCTTGCTTACATACTTTCCTCGAGGGTTTCATACCACGAATGTCCAATCCCGAAGGCGTCGCGACAGTGACGGATTGGGCACAATGC
>QGOH01008293.1:1844-12603 GCA_003313155.1 Boletus sp. MG95
GACTTTGACCCCGACGTTAAGCCCAAGATTTCACTCCAGACCGCAGCCGTACTCGTGATCGTGGCGATTTAGAACCTTTCCAAGTTCAGCCCTCTGGCGTATGGCAACCCGTGGATGAAAACACAATGTCAGAGTGTGGTGAGTGAAGACGTGAGATTTTGCCTGGTGGGTTTACTCGTCCTTTTTTCTTGGTGACGCTGATTGTCGTGAAAAATGCCACACTCCAAAGTAAGGAATTTTCGAACGACGTGAGTCCTGTCTATTTGAATGGTTGGACGGAACGTTGACGTGGATCTTCCACGGGTAATTGTACCGTATTCGCAGTACAATGAGACCCCGGCGCCAATGCAGGATAAGACGGCCCTTGTACAGGCCACGGTCAGCGGTGAGCCTGGTGGACGCGCCACGATCGTCGTTGACGATGTTCATCAACCCGTCGTACGCGAGCTGAATACAATCATCCCATCGGGGATTGTCGCCGAGCCTGGCAAGGATGTGTTTGCAAAGGACGACCTAGATGCCAAGAAGAGCATGACGAGATACGATCCGGATCAGATGGGTGTTGTGTCGTCTCCCGGAAATGGGGATGGGGAGCTGGTGGTTCGTGTGGAGGGGGTGAGTGATACAACCGCTGAGAGTAGGGCAGAGGTGGGGGCGGCAGGTGCTCGTAGACCAGGTTGTGCATCAGTTGTACCCCAAGGTGAGGGGGAGGGGCTGACGCACGACGAGTGGTATCACATTGACATTCAAGTATTGTATATCAGACAGTCTCATTTTGCAGATCTCCTTAGGAACGTCGAGGAGCAATGAGTGATGTCATTGACAGGTACCTCCCCTAAGGATGTGTGATCAGGCCTCGTTCTTTCTTTCTTTCCCCCAACCTGCAGTGTTCACTGTTTTTGTAACCCACTCACCTCCTCTATCTTTTTGACTTCCAAATCCCTTTCACTGTGTTAGCCACAATGACACGTCTGTCTACATTTCCTCTCCCTCTCCAGCCAAATGGACCACCCCCTGGATATGGTTGGAAATCCCGTGACATGTCGGAAATATCGACAACTACTGCATTCGACACTGGAATAGATAGCCGGGACAAATTCCTTGGTGAAACTCGCTGTGTGGTCTGTGGGATTGCTGTGATACTCAACCATTGTCAAATTTCCCCCCAATCAGAGGCAGGCAATGTAAGTTGGACAATCATAATGAAGTGCACTGAGGTTAACATGAGACAGTGGCGCAAACTGAAATCCCGTCACTGGATCCCTTTCCAAACCAAAGAAGATCCTAAACATGAACCCCGCAATGGGTTGCTCATGTGTCCCACCCATCATGTCCTTTTTGATAGATATTGTTTCTTCATACGATACTTTCCTGATGTGAGTTTGATTCATCTTTGCATTTTGGCCAAGCACTGATAGCACTTGGGAACAGAGCTGCAAATTCGTGCTCATCAACTTTTCTGGTGAGCCTGGACTTCGACAGTTCCATGGCAAAGCTATCGCCCTCGACACTGCACATCGCTACACGCCCTTTCCGTCTCTGTTCATCATTCACGAGATGCGCGTCCGTGGATTTCACCCATTTGAATGCACCAACCCGGACGTACCAGATGATATCCCTTGGCAAGATTGGATTACATCAGATGGCGTGTTCAACCCCGACTCGCATTCTTTCAACCGTGATAGGCCCCCAGATGATGGAAATGATTTCCCTGTGCAACCACAGTTGCAAGTTCAGCCTACGACAATGAGCACTGGCAATACCTCATCAGGCCACGGCAGACGTACACTTGCTCTGAATGAGCATGTAATTGCTGATATCCTTGCAGCAACACGTGCCATGCCATCATGGAGGGCATGCGAAATGGAGGGCACAAGCTGGAGTGGCACAGCAGAGGAGAATATAGAGAAATATGTCTCCTCCATTGGTGTACAGGACTTGGGTGGTAACGACTCTTAACAAGTTATGACATTTGGTTGCATGTATTCTACTGTTGCAGTTTTGTTCAATTGACAGCACTGTCTTGGTCAAGTCCGAAATTGTAAGACATTCATCGAACTGATAGGTGGTGTTTCATTGGTCTTTCCCTGATTGATGCTGGGCAGGCTGACATGTTCAACTAGGTATGCTACATACTTCTCCCCGAGCATCGACCTCCGGATTCTAAAGCTTCGTCAGTTCATTCACTGTCACCACCATCTTCATGCGACGATTCTTCCTGGGCCGGCGCACCTCCCCAGAGCCGGTTGAGAAGGTTGCGTACAACGCGGATGGGCATCGGCTAGATAAGCGTTGGAATTCAGAAAGAAAACCCCGTGCGAAGTCGATGTGCTGTTTCACTCACGGCGATGTCTTCCTCTCCCTCCTCCTCCTCCTCCTCCTCCTCCTCCGCCGCCGCCGCCGCATTCATTCTGCCATGCTGGTAATCCAGCTCAGGCTGCCCGGGTGGCAGGTCATCCGCACCACCCCCACCATCTTCTGCCTCCCAAAATACTTCGACCTCCTCGTCCGGCGGCAACTCCCCAGGCATGGCGCCCCGATCTGCCAATCCAGGTTGCACACCCACACCGGCATCTGCACCCGCCTCACGCATCATCTCGGCACCCAACATCATCTCATGCAACGCATCCTCCGGCATGTCCGCCATCATTTGCACGAACTCGACTACCCCACCCGGCACCTGTGCGGCAAGCCACGCGTTCTGCTCAAAGAAGGCGAGAATCTGATCCCGCGTGGCGGCGTCGGGGATCAGCCGCGCGAGTTGTCTCTCTTCCCCTTGCGTGCGTCTCCGCGAACGGGTCGGTCCGAGTGCAAACGGGTCTTCCGAGCCGGCGAAGAATGCGGCGTCGTATGTCGAGAGGGCAGAGTGTGGAGGAAGAGGATCACATGCGAACTGCCTCCCCTGTGTGATATCAGGTGGTATGAACGCGGTTAGCGTGCGATTTGGGGGTTGGGCATGGGTTTGTTCCAGGACGAAGACGTGCCGGTAGATCGAGTGCCGCAGCGCAACCGAGGAGAAGGTACGGAGGAATTGGTTACGGATTGGGTGTGTGCGTTGAGTGGAAAGTGTCGACAAAAGTGAATTGGTTGTGCTCGAAAGCCATGAAGCGTGACCAGAAGACTTCCAGAGCGGAGACGAACGTTGCACGTAGAGATGGGAAAGGAGGTAGAGGATGCTTTCTTCTGCAGACAGGCCACTGGAGCATCGTCAGCCTGCGATCGGTTCAGAAAATACCGACCCACGTTCGATCTGTGTGAATACGGAATGCCTTGTGGCCCCGCACCTCCGCAGAAAGCCACATCTCACATTTATCAGCTAGAATGGGGACTATCGACGGAAATTCGAGAATTGCCTGTCGAAGTGCCTCTGTGCTCTCGTCCTTGAAATCCTAAGGAACAATGATCAGAAATAAGGTCGGAGATTAACATAACATTGCTACCTCGCCCCGATCCTTCCTCTCCTTCACTCTCAGTATCAAAGCTCTTGCATATGACCAGCCAGGTAACACGCTCGGGTCTGTATACTCACACGAGTCTCCGTAATGCGTGCTGCGGTAGACCGTCCACACGTCCAACAGCCAGTCGCCCAATCCGGCCTTGACACAAAGGTAGTCGAGGTGTAAATAAACCTCATGAGGATCCGACAGGGGTTCAAGGGAGATGAGCAGTCGTGCGTATTCAAATGCTGTTCGGGGACACCCACGACGCTGTAGGTCTCTAGACACAGCGTCAGCGTTCATTCGACGGAATCGAGGACCTGCGAATTAGCTCACATAACTTGTCAGTGGATTGCAAGAATGGTCTATTCTCCACGTGATCAAAGTCGAGTCTATTGGTTCCACTCGTGAAACTGAACGCGCTGAGGAAAGCACGCTCATAAGCATAAAGGGCTCGTGAGACGTAGTCCACCGCCTGACTGTACTTTGAAGAATCAGATATATCAGCGAGAATGGACACACGACATCCTATTCAACAGACCTTCACGATGCCGATAAGCTGAAGCAGCGTATCTACGTGCCAAGGCATTCTCTGTAACACCTGCCGGAGTGTCTCTGGGTCGTGTCTTTGTGACGCCATTGTAACGCTTGCTATACCCCACTGTCCACCACTTTCCAGGGCCTGCCGGACCCTTTTTTGCCTTCCTAGCTGTCTCCTCGTCTGTGAGTGGTCGGGCCGACAGACCCTCCCGTTGCTTAATTATACTCCATGACGCCTGTGGGCGCGTTATTGGGACCGCTGTACCTGTAGTTGTACCCCACGGCGTCTTTTGTTGGAGGAGTGGCAGTCTGGGCAGCCGAAGAACTTCTTGAGCTCTGACTCTGCATCAAGGTGAGAAACAGAGACAGAGAAAAGGGCAGAGTTTGGTTACCCATGCATCTGTGGAGGTACTCACCACAGTCCATTGAAGGTAACCTTTTTCTTCGTCTATAAGCCTGAGACGTGAGGTCCATCACGCACGTAGTAGTTTTGTTTCACACCTTGCGAGACTTGGCAGGTTTCATAGTGGTTTCGTCCTCGCTCTCTTCAGCCTCCGGCTCCTCATCTGGCGTGAAAAGCTGGGTGGATCGTCACAACTCGTGGCCGACACCTCGAGGTTGACTTGCGCGACGGGAGACCAGCGGTGTTCGACCTGATGCCTGTCTTATCTCTTGGGCAATAAAAGTGCAGACGATCCATATCGGCTCGGTGTTTCAAAAGCTAGTTTTTAAGACAAGAAGATGGCTATCCTGCAAGCAGGGCAACGCGATCGGCCTACAGCTCGGCCCCACCTCAGGCATACCCGGCCGTTCCCTGCGCGATGCACTCGCGCGCGCTCCAGAGGACCCGCAGCATCTCGCACCTGCGACAGCCCTCCGAGCGAAACTCGCACGCATTGGGGCTACTACTAGCACCGCACCGCGCGCAAGGACTGCACGACGTACCGACAACGGAGGGACCGCTCCATAGATGGGGTGATATCGCGGAGACACTCTTGCGAACCGGGTTGGAGAGCGGGCGAAGAAGGAGGTCCTGGTTGCGCTCCGTGAAACGTGTCCGGCGCTTACGCGCAGAAAGGGATGGTCGCATATTGGAACCCATCCGCGAGTGAACCAGTGGGATCCCAAAACGTTCCCCAGCCGCATTGTGTGGCATGCGACGCCATTTTCAAGCCCCAGAGGAACAGCTGACCCCATAATGTAGAAATTTCTGCACAAACACGATGGGCTTCGATGCTCACGGCGATGTCTTCCTCCTCCTCCTCTTCCTTGTCTTCTTCTTTCTTCCTTCTCCGTCCTCCGCCGTATCCACTCTGCTGGTCCTGATGCGGACATCCACTTTCCAGGGATGTCCAGACCCCGTGTTCACCTATGAGAGCACTGAAATGGTGACTATGATCCAAGTACGACAGTGCAATGGCAAGGGCAAGAAACTTGAACCTGAACCTGTCCAGGGCAGATGAGTCGCTGTGAGGCTCGGGATGAACTTGGCTCCTGAAGCAGGTAACGAGTAAGGCACATCGGAGAAATCAAAACAGCGATGTGGGTGGCTTGGTTTCCACGAAGCGCCCTGTAAGAGAAGTCCGGTGGGTGCTAAAAGGATGTGCAGTGAGGCCCAGAGAATGAACTATACTACCAGTATGGATTGAAAGAAGCTGCAACTGCAGTATACGACGACTCTCCATTGGAAGAATTGACACGGAAGGGATAGTGTGCTCCCGGACCTGGCACGTCGCCAATTCGGGACAACTGACAAGCCTTTCGACCAAACCACAACCCAATCAGAGCTTGCTTTGTAGTCTTCCCACGATCGAGGCTGATCGATATCACAAAGTAGACTCTGCCAATGAAGCTGTCGTTTGATTCGAACCATCGTGTCCATTGAAGGTATGGGTGTGGTGACGTCGCACCAAGTTTACTCAATGTCCCCCACACCAGCGTCACATCCACCCCATCATGTGTACCTATCCATCTCGGTGAACAGATGTGGCATCCCTGTGCTCCGAACACGGGCAATAGGTAGACCCACCACTGCCGGTCCCAGTCAGTATACTGCGCAGTCGACCATACGCTACCGGTCCGCTCATAGGACGCGCGTGCGTAACATTCAAGCGAGCGGATCAGGGCGTCCTTGATGCACCGAAAGGTAATGTTACCCATCCGACTTCGGACGCGAGCACTCGCAGATGCGCGTTACACGTAGCTCACCGCGCGCTCGCATTCGGAATCGTGAACGTCCTCATGAACCGTGGACGGCAGGGGCTGGCCATGACGATCAATGTCAATGAAGGTGGGTTACATCACAGGGTGAGCTATCTATTCGATTCACACACCAACCCCACTCAGTCGGGAGTCGAGGATCACTAAAAAATGTGACGATCCAGGTCTACTAACCTCCCTCCGCCGCGTGCACGTTCACAAATGGTTCTTGCACGTCTCCGCATGTACCACATCGTAGCCCTTGACGAAAGTCGTCGTCTTGAAGAAGAAGATTCTGGACATCGTTGCAACATGGTGGTGATGTGAAAAGTTCCAGTCTTGCGTGTGGGCTCACCTGTCGATCCACAGCAGTTCAGCCCTGCTATTCGAGCCTCTTCCCAGTCACACTCCACTTACGTTTCCAAGTCGGCCGCACTCTGTACGCGCCGATCGAGGCTTCTCACCCGACACTAACGTCACGATGGCCGTTGAAGGCAGTAGTCGCCGAGGGCCTCGTGTTTAAGAGAGAGATTCCCTCAACTTACCTACGATTTCAACGTGGAATCTCTTCTCAGTCACACTCCACTTACCCTTTCAAGTCAATCGCACTTTTAATACACCGAAACTTCCTAACCGACACAAGATCGCGAACATCGCGTTGCGTTGAAGGCAGTCGTTGCCGAGGGGCCGTTCCCAAGAGATTCCCTCCGTCTTGATTTCAATATGGAATCTTCACGCCCCACTCACCCTTTCAAGGCGGCCGCACATTTTACGCCATCGAGGCTTGCTTAACCGACACAAGATCTTGAGCATCGCGACGCGTTGAAGGCAGTAGTTGCCGAGGGGCTGTGTTCAAGAGAAATCCCTTCAACATCTGCGATTTCAACACGGAGATTACTTGAAACGCATGGATGGGACTCATCAAGAAGATCCAGTCGGCGGTGCAAGACCCCACGGGGGATTGATCCACGAACGTCGAGACTTTAAGCCCTGTTCATCTACCATGACCCCAAAGTGGAGACGCGGCAGCCGACCGCGACCTCCGAGACAGCGTGTGAGCGAGCGGGAGTCTGCGGGACGAATGAGGGAAAGTCGGAGAGGCCTATCAGTCATTCTCGAGACGAGATTGAACACTCGCGGCTCCGCTCCGGGAGCCTACACGGTGCGAAATACTGAATATACCGTCGTGATCTCCGTCTGCTGCTAGTGCCCCCGAGTCGCAAAAGCGGCGTGTTTGATGCTCCACCCTGAATTCAATGCGACACCGCCGTCTGCGCAGCAACGGGGGTCTGGGTCTCTCGTACGGTAATGTGGTTATAGATTTTGCCATAGCGCCCCCTCGTTATCACCACACCCCTAATGTAGTTCTCTTTCATGAATGCAATGATCCGAACAAGCTCTAGGTGGTTTATGGCAAGGAGTGCGTACGATATCCATCTATATCAAAAAAAAAGAAAAGCTTCCATTCTCCGAGTCGACTGGCCCAGTCCCTGCAGGCCTGGGGACCCTGACAAGCTAACAGTGGGTTTATGGTATGCATACGATATCCATTCTCTGGCTCAGTTTTTGAAAGCACCGGAACGTCATTTCTCTTTTTTTTGATGAATTAATTTGAATGTTCCGATATGATACAGCGCGAAGCGAGAGGGTCGTGCTCTTGTACCCATGACTCATCCTGTCGACGCGGCCGACCGTCGCCTCACAACCTAAAAGAGGCATCTGTCTAAAAAAACGCGACGCGGGTAGTGCCGAGCGATCTGGTTGCGACCGCGTGTCTGAATGATTAATGACGTCTTAAAAGGCATCTTATGTCAAAAACAGTGTTACATTGTACTCTTGTTCGGATTCCACAGATCACGGAAGAAGAAAAAAAAGAAAAGGCCGCAACACACCAAGTCCGAAGAGTCGAAGAGTCGGAAAGTGATCATGTTAACTCCCTCGGCGACTCTCCAACGATGAGATACCAAACGCTCGCAAAAGAAAGAAGGAAGGAAAAGGTTCCATGGACGTTGGCAATTGTCCTAGAGTCGCGCTCTTTTTTTGCAATTTGTTTTTTTTTTGTCTAGCTCAGACTCTGATGGAGTGTTTGGCTCCTGCCACGTTGACGGATTGACACGTCGACGGCCCTGCGTCGCGGCTACCTTTAACAGGAAGGTAATGTGCTGAGGCTCCCGGTCAAAGAGGCGAGGAGATCGACGATATTGTCGCTAACCCGCTCGGCCCTTGACATTCGACTAACAAATGTAACCATCATGGGATACTTTCAGTTGATAACCAGGCTCCTGGCAGCTGATCTGCAAAGGTACAAATTATGTAACATCCAAAACTTTAAGCAATTACTCGAGTCGGAACCGTCCAGCGCCAGTCACGGAAAAAGCCGCTATGGTATACAGGTCATATATGACCAGGAAGAAAACAAACGAAGGAAAACGATTGAAGCGGGCAAAGGAGCGTCGAAACCTCGAATGAGATTTCTTCTAGGTACACCCTAATCGTTCTTCCCATATCCTGTAAGTACTAGTTCAGACAACCTCGGGGCTCTTTACATCGCGACTCAATGCTGAGAACTGCTGGCCACATGAGCGTCAGTCAAGAACAGAACGCGTGCACACGCTGCTCACTTCGTCCCGAACGTACTCTTGCGTGGTGTCAATCTTGATGGAAATATTGTTTGGCGCGCGCTGACGAGATAATGATAATGAGACCATGTTCGACACCACCCTCTCGAGAAACCTACCCCCGGTGCACTTGTAATCACAGTATGATTCGTCTTTTGTTGCACGCCTTGGAGAGAAATCGACATGTCATCACTACCAGACTCGCCTCTCAGTCCTTTACGCGCGTTCAGGGTCGCCAGGAGGGAATTGCAGTACACTGGAGCGATACATCAACAAAGGAGCTGTCGACCCTGACAAAGGACCTACATCGGCCAAGGCAGAAGTAGAATGCGATATAGATAAATGTGTTCGGCCACGCAGCAATCTATCACAGGATCGTCAACGACCAATTGCACGAGCCAGGGGCAAATGCTTACGGATACCAGCGAAGCGACGGCACAGATACTGTCGTACTGTCACCATTATGCTCCTTGATCGGATCACTAGACTTACCTGGTCAAAAGACCGGTGTTGATACTGAACAGGATCTGGACCGGGCTCGTCTATCACCGAAAACGACTTCATTGACATTGCCACCTACCAATTTGTTGATCATTGTATCGGATCTGAGGACACGAATACTCAGAATGCGCAGTGAGCGTATGTGTAGAACTATTTACCTCCGGAAGCCAGTTCGTGACATCTGCAACAGAGAACAGAGGAGCACGGCGATGAGCACGTCCCCTGCTGCGGCGACTGCATTGACCGACATCGAAAGAGCCTGGGCGTGTCATCAGCAGGCTGATCATGGGACTGGATTTACTTCGTCACCTTGAGCGTAGCCAGTTGTGTAAACGTTTGGTAGTACATGCTAAGCGTGCATGAGCAGAACGCCAACGAAACAAAGTATCAAGTCGAAACATACGCCTGAATAGCATAGACTGTGCGGTGATATGAGTGTGAATGCCTCCATCAATGAACCTATCTTGGGACCCACCAAGAATCAAAACTGCAGGCGGGGTGGTCTCAGTATGGGGAAAGTGAGCTTGGGAGCATGCAACTTACCGAATTCACCAACGACCAGTGTCATCTGGGAAAAAAAGCTAAGAATCTCATTGCGCGTCCCGAGGCACACAACTTACCACCGAGCTAGTGGCAATCCAACTTTTATTGCTGACTGCGAGGAGACTCAGTGAGGGGGCTCAGTCGGTGAAGGGTTGAAACCTACGCCTATAAACGCGCATTGCTAGGAAGGACTGAACGAAGAGTGCGGTGAACCCCTAATATGTATGGTGAGCAACGGGAACGCAGTCAAGGCAAACGAGTGCCATACATTGAAGAAGACTTCGACCTGTATTATGTAATTGGTCAATGATGGTCAGGGAAGGAGAACGATAGCATACAATCAGACTCCTGGCGGGGGATGAGCACGAATTTCTGTGAACGGGAACCGACTCACCAGACGATCTCCCCGAGCGCTGTTTGTGCTCCGAAGTCGGTGACGAGGTATGTGTAGACTAGGGATGGATGAATACACAGAGACCGGCGGCGGATGATTGTACTTGCCCGTGTGCGTGATCAAGGCCTGGTGGCAGGTGTCCGATACAAGGACGACAGCGACCTATAACGCAAGATTGGGACGGAACGGAAAGGAAAAATCCGCATAAACTGACCAGAAGCTTGATATACCACGGGTCCGAAGGATAATGACCGTAGTAGTACCAGGTCTGGATGCATGTGACTGGCGTTTGCTAGTTTGATAGGGTGGAAATGAAAATGCGTTGGGACCCACCTCCATATAGACTATGGAAGTGATTATGAGTACGATCGGTGACTCAATAATGTGTCGTATACCCACGTCGCTGAAATGACCACGCCGATCAAGAAAGCGCCGAAACTGTGATTGATGATCAGTGACGGGATGGGGAGGGAAGGGGGAACATACGTATTGTCCAAGGCACTCATTGGGCAGAGGAGAAGTGGTGA
>QGOH01008293.1:16348-27024 GCA_003313155.1 Boletus sp. MG95
GGGAAGATGCGAGATCGATAGACGGGCCGATCAGGCGAGATCCACGGAGATAGGAGAGGGAATCTAAATAAGGGAGATCACGTGCTAGAGGTCACGTGACAGACCATGGAAGGGATCACATGATGGGAAAAGGTCACATGATCGGGGAAAGTACGAATCAATCGTAGAGTTGAACGACAGGGGCTAGAATAGGGGTGAAACAAGGTCGTTTCATAACAGTGAATGAGTCACTTTCATGACCAAGCATCTTGATATTGGCGTAGATCTGCTGGTCAATGACTTTCTTAAGAATTTCATTACTGAATATGGGGTTGAGTTGTGTCTCATCATTTAAGATGGTAAACTCCTACAAGAACTAGTCCACTGGCTTCCCATCTTGGCGCATTGCCAACAACTTCCACAAAGCTTTATGTGGCAGCACATCCACTTGGAAATAGTCCTTGATGTCCTGCTGTAAAAGCAGCCAAGAAGGCCAACATCCTGTGCTGGCACACCCCAAAAAGTGCCCATCAATGTCAAATAGTTCTTCATTCTCATGCTTTAAATAGTGCTCTAAGTATATCTGGACAAAGCCTTCCATCTTCTTTTCAAAACAAGAAAAAACAGTCACAGCTCAGAGCTTGTTGTTCTTCCATTCTTGTTCTCCAACCCAGATCTGGAGCTTGACCCACCCGATCTGGAAGGAGGCACGATCACCATCCCATTTCTCAGAGTCTGCAACATGTTTCATGACGGCATTCTTCTCTGTCTCCAAATGGAGCTCTCTTATACATATGTTGGAGAAGCTCATCCAGATCAACATGCAACAAATGCAAGGAGCCTTCATGTGATGACATCTTGTCACAGCTAAACCTAAACCTAAAATCCTAGATGGAGTGGAGCCCCTAAGCAGTACACAATGCCTGCTGTTACGAACGCTACTCTTATTAACCCCTATCGTAGACTTATTCGTTTTACTTTTACTTCATTTTCCTTTATCTTATCTTATCTCTACAGCACGTGACCCTGGGAACCTTTGTTCTTTCTCACCCTTTGTAGGGTCACGGCTTTCACACCACGTCACGATCGTCACGCTGTTGATCGGTCACGCATGCCTATAGCGCATGTCGCCCCTATCCGATCGCATAACATATTGCCTGCTCGTATACGATCACTCGGGCCCCTTCCATTCTGATGCCTGGCGCATCAGGTATGTTTTCCATTACCGCTCACTGCCTTTATGATACATGCAGCAGTAGCACCGTTCCAGCACCTATGCCATATGTTATATCGTAGATGTAGCGAACACATGTACAAACCCCTAGGTAGTATATAAAGGCCTAAGTCGCCCACCAGAGAACTCCAGTTTAGTTCTCTTGGTGTTCTCCCCAGAGCCCCTTCATTGAGAATAAGAACTCAGTAGTACTTAGTAGTACTTTTTCTCTTCTCTCTCTCTTTTCGCACTTTCAGAGCAGACCCCGTATTGGGTTTGGCTTTGGATGTATCACCTGCAATGTCCAAGGTTGGTGACTGGGCAACCTGTAACAAAAACTATGTGAGGGGTTGAGCCCCTTAAGATCCTTTCTTCAAATTGGCAATGTGTGCACAAGGACAACACTGGGAAGATGTCCTCTAACACACAGCAAGATGTCACAGGTGATCTTGTGAACCTGTCTCCACCAGCATAGGAGAAGCATGGAGTGTTAAATCTTAACATACAATGGGGGGTGGTGCACTATCCCCAAGAGCAATGTTATCTGTATTTAGTACGCTGGACAAGCATACAGTAACCTCCAAAACTATTGCAATGTTTGGTGAATTTTCATTGTCTAAGATATAGAGCATGACAGTGTGGGAATCATGCTTAGTCATAGTGGGACTAAATATAGTGCATGCTCTTGGCTATATGATTGCCCCCTAGGTCATGTGATTTGGCTTAGTGGCTGTGAAGATATGCCAATTTCAAAACAGCAATATCATTGCAGTAGTTTTGCACCTTTTGCTATTTTAAATGTATTAGTACTTGATATAGCCTCCTTTTGCCTTGAGTACTGCCTCAACCCTCCTAGGCATACTCTCAATCAACTTCTGACACTCCTCAAGTGGTATTCCCTCCCAATTCTCCTGAACTCTTTCCCACAATGCATGAATCCCAGTAGGAGGGTCTTCATGATCTGCTAGCCTTCTTTTCAGACAACTCCACAGATGTTCAATGGGGTTTAGGTCAGGAGACTGTGCAGGCCATATCATAGTCCTGAAATCCTGCTCTTCCAGCCACTCCTTGACCTTTCTGCAGGTATGCTTAGGATCATTGTCCTGCTGAAAAATGATGTCAAAAGAATTAAGACCATAATACTCCAAGGTATTCAGGAGTTCATCCTTCAAAAATTGAAGATAAAGGTCTCCATCCATCCTACCATCAATTTTGGCAGCATAGCCAACTCCCTGCCAAGTCATACAGCCCCATATCATCAAGAAACCACCTCCAAACTTGACTATTCCTTGCACCACTCTATTACTAAGCCCCTCACCTGCCTTTTTCCACACCCATTTGTGCCCATCTGACCCTAGGTAGTTAATTTTAGTTTCATCAGACCATACTACCTTTTTCCAATCTTCCACAGTCTAATCCTTATAAGCATAGGCAAAATCTAGATAAGCTTTGCAATGCTTTGCTAAAAGAAAAGGGCATTTTGACTTGACCACAGCCTTCATACCAGTCTTCTTCAAGTGCCAGCATACTGTGGTGGTGGAGAGAGGTTTATTGACAATATTGGTGAGAGCCTTGATTACCTGAACAGCATTCTCTGCCTTTCCAGAAGAAATAAGACAAATGTTGTGGCAAATACTAGTAAAGAAAAGTTTGGATGAATAACCTTCAATAGACTTCTGAAGCTCAGAATGCTCCTTGGCACAAAGTCAGGAGATGGTAGAAGCATGGAGATGAGTTGTAGATGCAATGGCTGAAAGAGAGTGACCAGCATCAAGCATACAGAGGATGGTATTCTGTTGAATAAGAGAAATGAATCTTATGATGATGTGATTGGGAATAAAGATGTGTGAGAAGTATTTCAAACTCAGACATGATATTTATATGTTTATCTTTATTTGTATAACCAAACATTACCAAATTATCATATCATTTCAATGAGATTCCATATTTTTTATGAAAGGTGCAAAACTATTGCAATGATATTGCTGTTTTGAAATTGGCATATCTTCACAGCCACTGAGCCAAATCACATGACATAGGGGGCAATCATGTAGCCAAGAGCATGCACTATATTTAGTCCCACTATGACTAAGCATGATTCCCACACTATCATGCTCTATACCTTAGACAATGAAAATTTACCAAACATTGCAATAGTTTTGGAGGTCACTGTAGTACTAGCTTTCCAGCTAGTTCTACACAATATACTGCATATTTCCTGGTATATAGGATCTCTATACATAAGTCTTTGTGCTACTTCCAAGTGCACACCCATGTTCTTTTGCACTCCCCTATCCTAGTCCTAGCCTAGGAAAGTGGTCACATTGTAACAGAAATACTCTACTTGAATTCATTTGACTTCATATGCACTCTGAGTGTGAAGTTTAAGTTTTCTATTTCCACCTCCTCCTTTTATCATTCCTTGCTAGCCCTAGTGTAGGCTGTAAGTGGTTGTTTGGGTCTGGCTAGTGCTACTAGTGACTTTGCATGTGCAAGTCTGTAACACATATAGTGGGACACTTGATCATATTTCAAAGCATATCCAAGCTCTGTGCATAAATATATTGCCTATGTAGGTCTATCAGATCCAATTAGTGTTGTCAACTACTAACCAAAATCTGATACAAAATAAATAATATAATCATAGTAATAGATATTTTAAAAATATTTACCAGCTTCCTATTTGACAACATTTTCAACAAATGCATGAAATCTGTTGCTGATCAAATTTTCACACAAATTTTTACCCTTATTAGGCTAAATGTTTTTACTTTGTTTAGTTTAATATGTTATGTTACAATAGTCCTTTATTTTATTTTAGCTTTGCCATAAATATGTCTGGCAAAAAAAAATATTAACATGGTGACAATAAGTTCATACAAGGTGTCCAATTTGTTGGATGAACATTTTTGCCTGCGTTTCAGGTGTTACCACAAGTTCCCCTTCCCCAGGGTTTCCCCTCCCCCCCAAGGGCGACAGGAGTGGACTGTGCCACACTTGGAATTAGCGAGTTGTAACGTTGAGACCGGCAGGACGGCATTTTAATCTGAGGTTCAACTCCCGCCAACATGGTTGCGTTCTGAAGAGCGATCCAGGTTACTATACATTTCAGAGGTGACTGATTCGTGTAGCGCCGCAACCCACCGTGAAAACCGTACGCATGATGGTTGTCGACTTCTACCCTCGATGGTAAGCTATTCCTTCTTGTAAATGCTGTACAACGAAGCGCCCTCACGCACCCACTCATTGAGTCATTGACACGTTCCCACAGCTCGAACTTCCATGGAACATGGCTTTTCTCCAATTTAGTACCGCGCTGATCTCCTCGTGTGATGCGCCGGTGTTTAAACCTGCTGTAGGGGTCCTTGCCTGTTCTGAATCTCCACTCTTTCGACCGTGTCTCGCATGGACCCTGGTCTTTCGACTTCTAGCCGCGTTTCCAGGCTGAAAAAACGATTCCTCGATGTTTTGTCTGGGTCAGTCAAACTTGACGCTCGTGGCGCCACTCTTTTCCTAGAGGGGCTCTGCGCTCAGGATGATCCAGTGGTATGCTTGGATGCAATCACTGAGAGTGCTCGCGGTCTGTCTTCAGTCCAGTCTGCAATGCGGTTCGACCTGTCCGTCGAATTCATGAACGGATTGGGTTCCACTGTCCTGGAGTATCTCCTTAAAGCTTCTGATGTAGGTGGCGACACCCTGGACAATCTATTGTTCCATGTGGTAGAACCACCCATCTTTTGGGGTGTCTTCGTTCGCACATTCCAGCAGGGCGCGTTGAGCGAAGGCGCTCAATTTGTCTTTGCTAGAGTGCTATCTCGACTCCTGACATTACAAGAACGGGACACCAGTCCCTTTCGAGACATTGCAGCTCGGTCGTCTATTCAAGGTAGCCTCATCGCGTCATCCAAACATGAAATCAGAGAGATGGGACACCTCATCAAGCACATTCTCTCTGCAACGAGTCCTATGACGGTGTACGACGTTCTCAATGGGTCTGGCGGACGCCACGATAACGACTTTGCCGACTACCGCAACATCGCCATTCTCCCCACTGCCGACGAGATCTTGTGTCGAAAGCCTCCCTTCCTCCGCCCAGCATTTCATGATGAGCTCGACTCGTCAGAAACACCGTTCAAGGATTACTTGGACAATACCTTTCGCATGCTCCGCGAGGACATGATCTTTGACGTCCGCCAGGAGGTACAAGCTGCTTTACAAAAGGACGGGAAGCATCGTGGTCTCCGCGTCGACGGCGTCTCTATGATCGGTATCTATACTGGTGCGGACAATCGGAAGACTCGCTGGGGCATCAAGCTGCGATGTGACAGCGATTTCTGGCAGCTCAAGGGCATGAAGGATGAGGAAGATCGAGTGAATTTCCTTAAACGTAATCCTCGTGGGTCGAAGATTTTGAGACATCAGTCTCTCGTTTGCCTTGCTTCTGGTCAAGATATCATCAGCTTTGGGACAGTGAACCGCGTGGAGGAACTCCTAGCCTGCAAGCCTCCTGTGATAGTCCTCCAGCTAGATGGCGATGTCAACATAAGAAAGACCCTCACCTCTCTTCGCATGGCCCAGAATGTACAACTCATCCAAATCGACACGGCGGTATTTGCTTTCGAGCCGGTGCTTTCCGCCCTGAAGACGCATGATGTTCCCCTCTCGAGAGATATTCTACTTTGGAGCTCAGAGTCGCCACTTGAGTCCACGTGGAGGAGAGTAGCCTTGTCGCACATTGCCCATGAACTCACCTCAAACCCTTCCGTTCAGCTGGACAGTCTATTGGACCTCCCTAAATCTATCCATCTCGACAAGGCTCAGGCGACATCTTTGGTTGCAGGACTCCAGCAACGTGTATCATTGATCCAAGGGCCACCAGGTGAGCATTGCCATTTTAATCTCTGAAGTTGTTTCACCGTTTCCGCACTGCAGGAACCGGCAAGTCGTTTATAGGTGTCCTTCTTGCAAAAGCAATACATGACGAAACTGCTCAAACCATTCTCGTCGTTTGCTATACCAACCACGCGCTGGATCAGTTCCTTGGTGATCTTCTCGAGTACGGTATACCTACCAAATCCATTGTGCGCCTTGGCGGTCGTTCAAACCAGTCAACGAATCATCTTGCCCTCCACAGCCAACCACGCGGGCGGTTTCAGTATGACTGGGACGAAATCAACGAGTTCAGATGTGTCGCGTTATCCCACGAAGACAAACTCCGAACTCACTTTGACACACTACTAGACATCGATGACGGGAACCTGCTCATGCATCTAGAACTCGAGCATCGCGAGTTCTTCGAAGCATTCTACGTGCCGTTGGAGACGGAAGATGGAATGACACGCGTTGGGCGGAACGGACAATCCATTGATAGGGAGTATCTCTTTTCACGGTGGATCCGGGGTCTGAACGCCGGAGTGTTGAGTGGAGAGCCTCATATCCGGGTGTCAGCTCAAATCTGGGGTATGGCCCGCTCTGCCCGCCAGCAGCTGCTGGACAAGTGGCGGCATGAACTGATCACTATGGAATTGGAGTCGATATGCTCGGCTGGCGTGCGGTATAATAGATGTCAAGACGCCATCAAACGGGAGTTTGCAAAATCAACTGTTTCAACTTTGCGGCAGAAGAGGATCATTGCTTGTACGACCACAGGGGCAGCTATCTACGCCGAAGCGCTTCAATACGTTGCTCCCGAGGTTCTACTCGTGGAAGAAGCTGGCGAGATCCTCGAAAGTCATATCTTGACTGCATTGTCGCGCAAGGTCGATCAGATGATTCTTATCGGTGACCACAAGTATGTCTGCGTTGTGATCTCCGGCCGTCTGTTTTTGAATGATCCCCCTTCGTAGACAATTACGCCCCAAAGTGAACAACTACCAATTAAGTGTTGAAAAGGGCGACGGATTCGACCTGAATCGGTCGCTTTTCGAGCGTCTTATCCTCAAGGGTTACCCCCATGAAACCCTTGCAATGCAACACCGGATGCGCCCCGAAATCTCTGCCTTTGTCCGCGAGCTCACTTATCCAGAGCTTGTGGATGCTCCCTCGACGTATCATCGATCCGATATTCGGGGCGTACAATCGAACATCACCTTCGTGGACCATACCCATCCTGAAAATGATGACTCGCTCGTTGGTGACCGTGCCGACGGTGGTACAAAAGGATCGAAGCAGAACACATACGAAGTACAGATGGTGCTCAAGATAGTACGCTACCTTGCCCAACAGGGGTACAAAAGCGAGGACATCGTCGTTCTCACCCCATATCTTGGCCAGCTTCAGCAACTACGTGACGCTTTGGAGCGCAATAACGATCTGATCCTCAACGAGCTGGATTCCTCGGATCTCGCGCGTGCTGGCTTGTTCCCGCTTGCACTACCGGAGCCCAAAACCAAGAAAGGTCGAATCCATTTGGCTACGATTGGTGAGCAGCGTCCTTGCGAATACAACGATGTCGTCTAAACAGCCTGTTGTAGACAACTATCAGGGAGAGGAGAGCAATATCGTGATTGCGAGCCTCACGCGATCGAATAAATCCAATGCGATCGGCTTCATGGATTCCCCCGAGCGTCTCAACGTCCTCCTCTCACGTGCTCGAGATGGCCTCATTTTGATCGGCAATTCCCAAACATTTTTGCATTCCAGGAAAGGGGGCGCACTCTGGAAACGATTTTTCACTCTCCTCGAGAACGGCCGGTACGTTTACCAGGGGTTTCCTGTCAAGTGCGAGAGGCATCCCGAACATACCATTCTACTCATGCGTGCAAGCGATTTCGACGATCACTGTCCGGACGGTGGATGCACGGAACCATGGTGAGTTCAACTGTTCACGCCCCCAGACCCTCGCGCGACCTGACATGGATTACCCTTGTAAGCGGATTTACGCTCGCCTGTGGACATGTATGTCCGATGAAGTGCCACCCTCGTCGGTCGTCGACGGTACACGATCCGCACGACGCGTCGCAATGCAAGTATAATATGAACGCTAGGTGTCCGGCGGGTCACCACACGCTTAGTTGGGAGTGCTGCCGTCGTCAGCCTGTCGTTTGCTCGGCCTGCGTCAAGGAGGCTGAACGTCTTGAGGAACTCGCTCGACAGGCGCGCGAGGCACAGGAAAGGCGCGAGCAAGCCGAGGCCGAGCATCGTCGTCGCATGGCTGAACTGGAAGTCAAGTTGAAAGCAGAAAAAGCCGCCGAGGAGCAACGAAGGATTCAGGAACAGCGCGAGGCGCGGCTGCGGGAAGAGCGGATAAGGCAGGAGGAAGAAGAGCGCAGGAGGCAGGAGGAAGAAGAGCGCAGGAGACAGGAGGAAAAGAAGAAGGGAGAGGAAGAGAGTAAGCGGCTCCGTCAGGAGACCGCTGGAAGGGTGGAGCGATATTGGGTGGAAGAGCGGGAAGCAGAGAGCCGACGACAACAGCTCGTCACAGCCGAGAGACGAGAGAGGCTGATTGCTGAGAGACAACGGGAAGATGCTCGTGCTGCAGCAGTTGCTCGTGCCAAGGAGTATGTCGCAGTAAGGGAGTGCACGGCGAGGGACTCTGAAGCTTTGAGGAGGCAGGCGGAAGAAGAGTGCAGGAGACAAGAAGAAGAGAAGAAGCAGGAGGAAGAGAGCAAACTGTTCCGTCAGGAGACTGCTAGAAGGGTAGAGCATTGGGTGGAAGCTCGTGCTGCAGCAGTTGCTCGTGCCAAGGAGTACGTCGCAGAAGGGGAGAACACGGCGAGGGAGTCTGAAGCTTCGTGGACAAGCCAAGAGGAAGAAGAGTGTAGGAGACCAGAAGAAAAGAAGAAGCGGGAGGAAGAGAGTAAGCTGCTCCGTCAGGAGACCGCTAGAAGGGTAGAACATTGGGTAGAAGCTCGTGCTGCAACAGTTGCTCATGCCAAGGAGTGCGTCGCAAAATGGGAGAGCACGGCGAGGGACTCTGAAGCTTTGAGGAGGAGGAAGGAGGAAGAAGAGCGCAGGAGGCAAGAAGAAGAGAAGAAGCGGGAGGAAGAGAGTAAGCTGCTCCGTAAGCAGACCGCTAGAAAGGTGGAGCATTGGGTGGAAGCTCGTGCTGCAGCAGTCGCTCGTGCCGAGGAGTACGTCGCAGAAGGGGAGAGCACGGCGAGGGAGTCTGAAGCTTCATGGACAAGCCAAGAGGAAGAAGAGTGCAGGAGACCAGAAGAAGAGAACAAGCAGGAGGAAGAGAACAAGCTGCTCCGTCAGGAGACCGCTAGAAGAGTAGAGCATTGGGTGGAAGCTCGTGCTGCAACAGTTGCTCGTGCTGCAGTAGTTGCTCGTGCCAAGGAGTATGTCGCAAAAAGGGAGAGCACGGCAAGGGACTCTGAAGCTTCGCGGAGAAGGCAAGAGGAAGAAAAGCGCAAGAGACAAGAAAAGAAGCGGGAGGAAGAGAGCAAGCTGCTCCGTCAGGAGACCGCTAGAAAGGTAGAGCACTGGGTGGAAGCTCGTGCTACAGCAGTTGTTCGTGCCAATGCGTACGACGCAGAAGAGGAGAGCACGGCGGGGAACTCCGAAGCTTCACGCTGCACTATTCAGTAATTGCGATTGCAATCAACCTTCTCTGAGTCGCGCTTGAGAGGGGTATCCATTCCTGGGGTTCATGGTTTCTGGAGGACAACACTGCGAAATGGTTTGATGGTCAAGAAAGGTCCAAGCCTAAGGAATCGACATTTATGCAAAACAAGGTTAAATCGAGAGAACAGCCAAGCAGTAGGTCAAAATGGAGTGTAACATCGTTGATGGGGGAACGTCACTACGCGAGAGACGCGTGATGGTTTCGAGGAGGTTTTGAAGTTCGACCACGCATGGTAAGACGTTCGCCTGCAAGATGTCGCTGCCATGCACTCTGTTGGAAGGGGTTATGTTAGCCGGGACTGACTAGAATGACGACATCCTATACATTACATAGGGCCATCATTTGTGGTGTCCGAATCATCTTTGGAAGATCGTGCTGAATAGAACAAGCGTCAATGGGACATAGCGACTTTCATTTCAAGATGACGTCTTGGGTGGATGACATGATGTTGGACGCTCTGGGTTAACGGTGCTCACTGTCGAGGGCTTGTGGGGGATCCTGGCCGAATGCAACGTCCACGATGGTCCGTAACAGTGCCATCAACGTGGTCTGTTCAAGGCTTGACTAGAATCTCAGCTTGATTTTTTTCTCGTCCGAACGGAACAGCACCCCGGAACAGTGGGGTGGAGAGATCAATGTATGGGAAGCCACTCCGCGATGTTTTTAACATTCGGTTGCCACTTGTTGTTCGCAAGGAGAGAAAGTT
The DNA here is from genome assembly GCA_003313155.1 of Boletus sp. MG95. Classification (NCBI taxonomy): domain Eukaryota; kingdom Fungi; phylum Basidiomycota; class Agaricomycetes; order Boletales; family Boletaceae; genus Boletus; species Boletus sp. MG95. The sequence goes on from QGOH01008293.1 coordinate 26,816, forward strand.
TGTCCAGAGCAGTTGCGTTCTTTAGGGTACGGTCGAAAACTCAGTGGGGTGTTAATAACCAGTTAAAAACACCCCCTTGTTTGGAGGGATTATTAACACGCAGTTAATAACCGTGGTCACGTGACTGTTTTGATCACGCGATGCATTTTTTGGCATCGGGCGTCGGGCGCAGTGCGCACAGGTCCGTAGTACAGTGTATCAAACTAGTC
>QGOH01008326.1:6479-17079 GCA_003313155.1 Boletus sp. MG95
ATGCGCACCCCGTACGCTCCCTCTCGTGTCGCTCCGATTCCATTCATATTTGACCTGTGCCTACGTAGGAGTCTATGAACCTAATCTAACAAGGGTCATATTGAATCACAGTTTTGAGAAGCCATGGCGAGGCTTGACGACTTGCACCCAAAATTTCTGGTCAGACACCCGGGCATCTGTTATGATCACCAGTGAATGTAGAATTACGTAATGTATTTTCAGTCGGAAGTTATCGGCAAAATGATATATTTGGTCTTGTTGTTGCGGGTCAGATAGGAGAGATTTTCGGAGCTTTTGTACTCCTTCCGAAATCGGATTAGAATCGAACTCGGTCCCATCTCAATCCTCTACAACACGATTAGCGACATGGAGGCCTTTGAATCCTACCAGACACCGCTTTCGAGGTCAGACATTCTGGTGTATATTATCACAGCCATCCAGAGTTCAATCGGTGGAACAGTCGATATGCCAGCAAAGAAATGTCCTATCTGTTTTCCTCAGCGGTACGTGTCGTAGAACTTCGGGGACGTTCATGATCCCAAAATTTCGATGGTTCTAGAACCGTTTCAAAACATGGAGGGAATTATGGCTCAACCTCGCCATCGCAGAAAAGCAGCTCGGGCTTCCGATCAGTGACGAAGCTCTCGCGCAGATGAAGGAGAATCTCGTATGAAACCCCTTTGGATGCTTCGCACACTTTCTGAACTTGGTAAGGTAGGATCTGACCCCGGAACAATTTGACATTGCTGCGAAAGAAGAGAAAAAACGTCGTCACGATGTTATGGCACATGTTCACACATTTGGTCAGGTTGCCCCAGCTGCGGCAGGCATCATCCAGTACAGTTTATTCTCCTGTTTCGCCACTCCACGGTGGTATTCATGCACGTGTGTTTTTGCAGCTTGGGCGCCACCTCCTGTTATGTGACAGAGTGCGTGTAGCTACTTTTGGTGGATGTGAATCACCAGTTGAATCCGGATCAGTAACGCGGATTTGATCTTCATCCGAACAGGACTTGGCTATCTCCTAAAGTCTCTCGCCGTCCTCATCTCACGCCTCTCGGCGTTTGCGGTCCAATATAAGGACCTTCCGACTCTGGGTTTTACGCACTTCCAACCTGCACAGCTCACTACGGTTGGGAAACGTGCGACCCTCTGGATTCAAGTGATGTCCATTCTACGATCTTGTCGTGAGAAGAACGACTCACCTGGTATTTCAGGAGCTTTTATGGGATCTACGGAATATCAAGCGTGCACGGGATGACCTCGGATTCCGTGGTGTGAAGGGGACAACCGGGACACAAGCGAGCTTCCTAGCCTTGTTTGATGGAGATCACGACAAAGTAGAGGAGCTGGATCGACTTGTGACGAAGCTCAACGGGTTTGAATATGCGTATCCTGTCACCTCACAGACCTACTCGCGCAAGATCGATATCGATGTCCTGGCACCTCTCGCGTCGCTCGGTGCTACGGCGCACAAACTTGCCACTGACTTGAGGTTGCTGGCTAATCTTAAAGTCGGTGTATTTCCTTACGGGAATGATGGGATTGAACGCTATTGACACGAGGGCAATTACAGGAAGTCGAGGAGCCGTTTGAATCGACTCAGATAGGTTCCTCCGCAATGGCCTACAAGCGGAACCCAATGCGGTGTGAGCGTGTGTGCAGCTTGTCACGGCACCTGATGGTATTGCACCAGAATGCGCTGATGACGTCCAGCGTGCAGTGGTTTGAGCGGACTTTGGATGACAGGTTATTTTTGTTCACGGGAGAGATGAATTACCGTATGGCTGACACAAACACAGTGCGAATCGTCGAGTGACACTGCCGGAAGCCTTCCTGACCGCAGACATTGTGCTGTCGACTCTGCGGAATGTGTCTGAAGGGCTGGTAGTGTATCCCAAGGTTATCGCTCGCCGGATTTCTCAAGAGCTTCCATTCATGGCAACGGAGAACCTGATCATGGCGATCGTCAAAAAGGGTGGTGATAGGCAGGAAGCACATGAGAAGATCAGAGTGAGCCGACTTGCGCTGTCACGGGTGATGTGATGGATAACCATCAATACGTTGATCGTTTCCGTGATTTCTTCGCCTGAATAGGTCCTCTCCCACGAGGCTGCGCACCAGGTCAAACACCTGGGACGGGAGAACGATCTCATTGAACGTGTCCGAGGGGATGCTTACTTTGATCCTATCCAAGGGGAGCTCGATGCGTTGCTGGATCCACAAACGTTCATCGGGAGGGCACCGGAACAGGTGGACAAGTTTGTCAAGGAGTGGGTGGAGCCGGCTCTGGGGGACAAGGAGGTAGAAGAAGCGGTTTTGGTAGCTGGGAAGACGGAGCTGAGTGTTTAGCTGAGGTCGATAAGCATCTCGAGAGCGGCGGACTCCGGCCCGGGTATCGCTTTCTGTCGGTACCTTCGGAGATTTAAATTTGAAAGAGCGCCCGCACGTTTGGCAGGCGCCACTGGTTAGTCGTCGGGCTTCGCTGTCGCTTGAAGCGTTCTACCGTTTGGTTGTACGAGACCGTATACTCGTTGGCGGTCGAGCGGTGGCGAGCGAGGGGAAGAAGAGAGTTCTGTCGTTGCGTTGAATTTTTTTAGCGGGAGGGGAAGGAAATAGAGTGCCGTATCAGTTCGCACGTTGGCTCCTTTGTCAGGTTGGAGTGTTGCATCCCTGAGCCTGCTTTTCTCCTCCCAACTGCCATCGGCTCAGACTGGCTGTCGTCGTGAGTGTCCGTCCCTCCTTTTTGCCTTGTCTCTGCCCATCCAGCTGAACGAATCCCACGCCCGCGCGTTTGTTTTCCATCTATAAGCGTCTGCTCGCCCTTCTTCCCGAAGCACCTTGGTCATCCACTGAGCCCCGCCTCTCCCCTGCCTTCCAGCTCCAATGAGCAGTCTCCAAATCCCAGACCCTTCCTACTCGGGCTCTTCGCGACAGCATGGCGCTTCCCGTCCTGTCTCCGTCTCAGCCCAACCATCGCCCGTCGCGAATCATCAATCTTCATCCAGAAGACAAAGGGCCTCTCACCAGGTCGTATCCCCTCAGCATCAACAGCAAACAGCCGACGATCAACCTGGATTTCGTGACGTGTACTCCCATCCAGCTGCTGTAGCCTACGCCGCCGCACATCCCCGGAGGACCATCCCCAGGTTTGGTCCCTACCTACTCTTGCAGACAGTGGGAGAGGGCGAGTTCGGCAAGGTCAAACTCGGCTTGCACAGTCAATGGGGTGAAGAAGTGGCCGTAAAATTGATCCGCCGGGGCAACATCGACAGTTCCGTACGAATGTCAAAGGTCGAGCGCGAGATCGAAGTTCTCCGGGTAAGCATCTTTTGCCCACGATGGTCCGATACTCACTTGCCCTTAGACCTTGAAGCATCCGAACATCGTCCGCCTTTACGATGTCATCGAAACAGACAAGTACATTGGCATCATTCTCGAGTACGCCTCAGGTGGCGAGCTTTTCGACCACATTTTGGCCCACCGCTATCTCAAGGAGAAAGATGCCGCAAAACTCTTTTCTCAACTCATCTCTGGTGTCTGGTACATTCATCAAAAGAAAATCGTTCATCGTGATCTCAAACTCGAAAACCTACTCCTCGACCGCAATCGTAACGTTATAATCACAGACTTTGGATTCGCTAACCGTTTCGAACATCGTGCCGACGATCTCATGCAGACCAGCTGTGGTTCTCCCTGCTATGCCGCTCCGGAGCTAGTCATTTCTGAAGGCCTTTACGTTGGTTCCGCCGTCGATATCTGGTCCTGTGGCGTCATTTTGTATGCCATGCTTGCAGGCTATCTCCCCTTTGACGACGACCCTGCTAACCCCGATGGCGACAACATCAATCTCCTGTACAAGTATATCGTCAATACCCCCCTGTCTTTTCCCGAATATGTTTCCGTGGAAGCCAGAGACCTCCTGTCCACGATGCTCGTCCCAGACCCCACGCGTCGTGCAGATTTACGGTCGATCATGGTACACCCCTGGCTGTCGGCTTACGCACACATCTTCTCCAAGGGCGTCGACGATCTTGAACACGCCGCTATGGAACAACACCAGATGAAGCGACTGGCTTATCAGAGACAGATGCGGCAAGCAGCTGCGGCTCAATCAGAGCCCAGCAGAGTTGCGCGTACCCAGAGTGCTCGTGTCGATGGCATGCTTAATGTGACCACTTCTTCTACGAGTCCAAGGAGCCACTCCTTTAGAGACAATTTACCAGGTGGTCAACCAGAATACCTCTATGAGACGTCCATCGACCAGTCGATATACTCATCATCCCCTGCTGCACCTCACTCTCGTAATGCTGTTTCTCTTGCTGTCACCCCCGCTACGTCTATGGGTCCTGATGACGATCCGTTTGCGCCTTCAAGTACTGTCAATATTCCTGTCACAATCTCATCACCAGATGAGGGACACTCTGTCACTCCTAATATCCCAGATATCGACTCCTACCCTCCCAATGGTTCTGCAAAATCCCCTACAGATACAGGAAAAAAGAAGGTTACCGGTGGTTTCCGCCACACCATCCAAGTGGAGTACCCTGGCGATCCTCATCCCCAGGAGCAGGCCGCCGGGTCCGGCCATGGCAAATCCTCGAGAGCAGATCCATCTTCTGCTCGTCCCAGCTCCAAGCGGGGTGTCGAACCTCGCGATCGTATGGTGTCCGGATCTCATACCACCCCCCATGCGCCGGGAGAGAAGTTCTCTGCGGCACCCTCTACCGATGCCGAGACGTCTACAAAACCGCTTCCTGCTGCTCCATCTACTCCTACTCCAGCCCGTGTCGATACTACACACCTCACACCTTCTGCCGCGCTACGCGAGAACCAGCCCCAGACACCTTCGGTTTCTATCTCTCCAGCCAGTCCCTCTCCCACCACAAATGCGGAGGACAAGTCTTCCAAGTCCGTCAACACTACTACTGGCTCCTCGGGTTCTGGGTCAAGCCGTCACCGCAAAGGCTTGTCGGTGGACAAATTTGGGCTTGGCAAGATATTCGGTACAAATGGGGACCAATCTACCGTCAATGGTACGCGGTCCCGTGTCCCATCTGAAATCTCTGTGCCTGGTACGCCCGTGGCGGAGGAGAAGAGGGCACCGTCAACGGTTCCAAGCACCAATGACACTCCCAAGAACGCTCTCCTGAGTCCTGTCTCACCCAGTTCAACTGACTCCGCCAAGAAGAACAGGAGGAACACCCTTACAGTCATGGTTGAGCCCTTCAGCCGCACCATCAAGTCGCGGAAAGGCAAGACTCCCGTTGGTGAGAGCCCGGGCAAGGGCAACCGCGATCTTGAGAAGCAATTGCCACCATCTTCCACTGCTTCTCCTTCTCAGACCGGTCGTGGCACTGTATTTCCCAGCGTGGCGAAGGACGGACATCAAACCCACGATATGCCCGCGTCGACGACCAAAGCTCGGAATGTCATGCAGTGGTTCAGGAGAAGAAGTAATGTCAAGCCCGATGAAGAGGAGTCCCCTGATCTTGGGGGCGTGCGCGCTGCCACGAATCTCTCATCACGCTCGCAGATCCCAACGCCGAGTTCCAAGACGGAGATGGATAGAAGTGGAGCCCAGGGTCGATCCGCTGGCCCTGGGGAGACCTCGTTCTCTTTCTCCAGGGCTGGATGGAAGTTCAATGCTTCTACCCCTACCAAGGATGTCTTGCGCATCCATCATGGCGCTGTTGATCAAACTACGATCACCACCCGACCACCTCCAGAAGTTATCAAACATGTCTGCAAAGTTTTGGAGGAAATGGGTATGGACATCAAGGCCGAAAGCGACTACAAGTATAGATGCGTCCGCGCAAAGAGGCGAAAGAGTGGCGGGACAGTCGGGTTGGGCTTTAGCACGGTTGGAAGTGGGAGTGGGCTGGCCGCGTTCACGATGGTTGGATCAGCAGCATCTAATGGTGTAAGTCCTTCCTCCGCCTATCGGTTTGGAGTTGCTGATGATGAGGGTTGTAGGTTGACAAACGTGGTCTTCCTGTTCCATCTCATCCCTCCCCCGGAGGCATGCTTAAAGGTCTCCTTATGCGAAGGCAGTCATCTCAAGTTTCTGGGGTGGCCTCCTCGCACCCTTCGTTGTCCCTGGATGACGAGAACCCTGCGACCGCGTCTTCGCCTGTAGAACCCACCCCATCTGGCGTTGGAGAACCCGTTTACGGTGATACTACTCAGGACGCAGGGGATGAAGTCCGCTTCTCGGTTGAGCTCACGCGGATAGATCGCCTTAAAGATACCTATAGTCTCGATATCCGTCGTTTGAAAGGCAACCTACGAAGCTACAAGTTCTTGTACGACACCATCAGAGAGTACGTACGCTTGTCGTTCTATCTCGTACTGTACGCGCTGACGCTGCCGTTCACCAGGAGGGCAGATCTTCAGAGTTAAGGTATTGGCAGGTACCTCTATCTTAGGCCATCACGCTGTTCTGTTCTCGTGGTGATCACGGTCACACTCACGATTTCCTTCATACCCTACCGCATACTTGTAATCTTTTTGCCACTTTTTCATCATCTTCTATTCCACTGTTTATGTCTTACCCTGCTCTAGGTCTTCGCTCGGTCGACCTGACACTTTTTGTCACTTGCTGTTTTCATTGGTTGTTCTCCCCTGTCTGCAAATGACGTCGTTTTCCGTCCACCGGCTTCTCAACATCCAGAATTCACGTTTTTTCTTCTTCTCTCGCTTCCGTATCCATTCATCACCATTATATGACAAAAATCTCCATTCAACCTTATATGTTTGTATCGTACTGCCGTCACTCGGACTGGTTCTTCTTTTTACCCGCAAGGAATGATGATCATGACCGTACGTATTTCAACTGTCGTTTGTGAAATATAATGTCCATAATGTGTTTACATCCATTGAAATCGAAATGAAAGAAAGAAATCCTTTGGGTCTGCCCATTTTCGCGGTGCGAATGAGAGAGCGTCGTCCGGCGTGCAACGCCTCTGCTTTTCTCACCTCACTACTATGTGAAACTAGATCATGCGTCCGTCATGATAGAAAAGGGAAGCGTTCCATCGCGTTCCTGTCCCACCTCGTCCGCTGAGCAACGATAGCCGCGCTTGGCGAGTGGACCATCATCGCGACGAGGGCTGTACGGAGAGTGAGATCCACGTTGACGCTGCGTCTCGGAACGACGACGACGGCTACTCCGCGCCAGCCTCGCTCGAGTAGGATGCACATCCAAAGTCGCACCGTCCGAGTCGCGTTCAAGGCTGACGTCGTCGTTGGATGGGTCCATCGTTCTGTTCAGAGGCGTATTCAAACGCTCCACGTCGATACAGTCCGAGGGGACACAGCGCGGGAGACGACAGACATCGGCGGGGACGTGGCATGTGCGGCCATCTTGCGTCAGATGACCGGGCCGGTGACCTTCACCGACCAGCATCTCCGAGGACACCACGTCACTGGCAGTGCTCGACAGGCCAAGGGGCATCGCGGAGCCCGACTCGGACAGGCTCAATCCCGGGTAGTTGAACGAGAGCAAGACCGGATCGATCTGGAAGAGATAGGACTCGGACGGTGGCGGAACCCAGTCCGACTCCGTCTCAGACGGGATGGGACCTGACAGTCGCAACGGCCTCAGCACGGGTGGTAGACACTCGCCAGTGGTTTCTGGTCCGAGTCCACTCAGGTTGACGTTCTCGTCGAGGGATTCGTTCGACAAGGCGCTCGCGAGGGATGGAAGGCCTGTTTTCGTCGGGCTGCGTTCTGCCTCGGGCTCCCGGTCACTCCGGGTCCGGGTCCTGTTGTTTTCGTGCACCGCAAACGGCTGAAGGAAGCTGGCGGTTCCCACTACGGAGCGGTTCGTGGTATCACACAGATGGAACGAAGATGCATCTGCCGTCATGGCACGGGGGACACCGCTCCATCCGCTCGGTAAGCAACTCTCGAGGGGAATTTGGCTCGGAACGGACCGCATCCTAGAACCACTAACACTCGCGTCGGCAGGCGACACGGGAAGGCTCGACGGGTCGATGATCCTGGCGTCCTCGCGTTCGCGAAGCCACGCCCGTTCCCGCTCGCGCACGCTGCACGGCTCAGGGTTCCCCGGATCAAGTGGACCCCCCGTCGCGGGCCACCCGATGCTACCCAGGGACGAGGGTTCCACGGGCATCCCTTCAGCCCCCAAGGGTTTCCCATGTACCCTCCTCTCCCTCTGACCGACCACCCGTCTCTGTACCAGCACCCCCATGTCCACCCCCACCCCAACACTCCCATGCCCATGCCCACTCCGCTTCAACGCACACGTCGGACACGCCTTGACGAACTGCGCTGTCAGCTCCTTGGGCACCCACGAATAGTGCTGCCGGATCACCGCACACGTCTTGTCCCGCCCCCCGTGCCCCGCACGGACGTGACAGTAGCAAAACAGATCGTAAAGTTGCTCCATGATCGCCACGGGCCTGTTTTCGTGCAGGACGACCGCGCTGAAGAGCTCGGTGGACGTATCCGCTTGCATAATCCCCATCGCCCATTCGAGTTCGAGGTCTGTCTCTTCCGCGTCCGACTCCGAGGCCATGTCTGGGTACATTCCTACGGTTCCCATGCTGCGCACCGTGCCCCATCCCCCATCCCCGACATACATCGGCAGACTCAACGAAAACATTTTGCGCACCCAAAACCGAAACTGCGGGGTCTCGATCGTACACGCCTCGGGCTGGTGCAATACGTCCCAGATCTTGTCAAACATGGCTTGTGTGATGAGTGCCTTGTCGCGTTTGCGCGGGCTCAGACTGTGCAGGTAGTCGGATTCGATCCGTTTGTAGTCGGCGTAGGTCGGTAGACCTGGGTGGTCTGATGGGGTGTCTGGGTCCCGTTCTGGGTCTGGATCTGGATCTATATTTGGGTCTCGGATGGGCGAAGCGGGTGGCAGGCTTCGAGAGAAGTGGGGATAGGCCAGCAGGTTTTCCGGCTGCGCGGGATTGGCGGTTGGCGAGCGGCGGTCATACGGCCTCGACGACGACGACGACGCCATCCCGTGCGATATGTGTGCTCGTACACTCGCAGGCATAACGCACACGTCTCCGTTCTTTGCGTGATGTCGAGATGGAATGAAGGTGGAATGAATATGTAGGTTGTGTACAATAAAAAGACGATTAGACAAGATTCTAAGTTAAATGTGTGAGAGGGAGACCCTAATAAGATCCCTACGCGCTTCCAGCGGCTGACCGCACCACGCGACATATCACGTGATGAAAATCAACCCCTCTCGCGTGCGTTGTGCGTCGTGTGTTCGTGTAATAGTATGTCCGCCCCGAATCAAAGAGACAAACCGAGAGTGAGATCATAACCACCTCAGGAATGGACCGGTCAGCATCCGCCATTCAACCTGTTCTTGGGTACCGTCTGATTGTATTGCGGGGATCCCCAGCCGGTCAGGTTGAAGTTGGTATATGCTTCCTTGTACCTGTCACCGCCGCGTCAATCCGGCCTGTCTCATCCACGGAGAAGAGGAAGGGAAACGCACGCGTTAATATAAGCAGCAGTGGGGAACTCGGGTGGATCACATCCAATATTCTTCGCGTTCGAAGGCTGATACACCCGAATGTAATCGATCATCATCGTCGCAGGCAGCTGAATGTTCGCAAAGTCGATCCCACCAAAGTTTATCGAGAACCCAAGATTGGCGATGATATACTGCGGGGGAAAACCGTCAACGTCGACATACGTTCTCGGTGCAAAGGAGAACGAGAAGGAAAGATTACCATTGGCTCTTCAGGAATAGGCCGCGCGCTTATTTCCGTGAGCGGATCTGCTCCCAATCCACCTGACATCACCGTCCAGACACGCTTGTCATCGCTGATCCACGTAATGTACGCATTGTCGAACCCGGGGAGGTACTCGAAGCCATACACGCTGTAACACGCTTTATCCAGCTCGTAGCAGTCTTGGTTGGTGACGCTCAAGCCACTCGTGGTTTGTTGATACGCCCCTGCCCGAAGTCAGCACTGCATCGTCCACCGTGCGCTGCACGCACCGCCGATGTAGGAATTGATCACTGTAATGTTCGGATCGTAGATGGCAAAGTTGTCCGACGTGTTGAGAAATTGATACGCAGCCTGCATCACACCATTAATCACCGTGCCGCGAGAAAACGCAACGAGGGGCGTTCCATACATTGAATGGTGCCCATTGCGCAGATTGAGACACCTTTGAGGAAGCCATCGTCAGAGAGACGAAACCAACAACAACAACATGCACTAGACCTTGCCGATACCATTATCCACAGTCGCTTCGAAAATATCGATTTCAGGTGCTGATCGGCCGACATAACTACCGTCATTGCGGACAGGACCTGGATGGGATTCGCCGGGACATGTACACGCAGACAACCGCTGGCCGGGAAGGTAAGACTGCGCGTCGTGTGTTAGACAAGGACGACGAGCAAGCGAAAAAGATGGCCTACCAAGACACCACCGTACGCAGGATCCCCGTTCTGAGTAGCAGCCAAAGGCAAGTTCTGGCCCGGGTACGTCTGATTCGGCAATGTGCCCACGTCACAACTGTCATACGAGTATGGCCACTGGACAGATATGTCGAGAACCTCGCACAGAAGCTCGGGAATGACCTACCAAAC
>QGOH01008329.1:0-20641 GCA_003313155.1 Boletus sp. MG95
TTCGAGTGGAGGTATGCAAGGCCCTCCAGCATTTGCATGGTATACAGCTGGATGATACTCTCATCCTCGATCCGCCCGTGCTCCAACAACGTCGCCAGACTCCCTCCTTGGCAATACTCTTCGAAAATGTACACCTTGTCCCGATGCACCTCGATGCCGTAGTACTCGACGACGTTTGGATGGTGCAACATCTCCATGATGCTGAGCTCGTCCCTGATCTGAGAGTGTAGATTGGGTAACCCAGATAGCTCCTGGAACTTAATCTCCTTAACGGCCATGAGGGACCCCGAATCGAGGTTAACAGCAAGGTAGACGGAGCCAAATGCCCCAGCACCAATGAACCGCCGCTGCTGCCAACGGATAGAGATATTTGAGCTGGAAGATGCGAGGAAGACTAGAGATCGATCCTCCAACTTCTCGTCGTCGAGTACACGCCCAATTAACCGTTTCTCTGAGCCCATCTGCTCGCGCTCCTTTTCGAGAGCCTCAAGTGCTTTGGCAGTTCTTTCCCAGAAGATGCGAACATGGGCACCGGTGTATGCGTAGGCACTGGAGGTGATAAGATAGTCGTCATTGACGGGAGACTGCGAGCGCTGTAAAAGTGGATCATCATCCGCGGCGATAGATGCCTGTTCGCGGAACAACTCCTCTTGTCGCTCCTTTTCCTTGCGTGCCTCCAGAGTCGACCGGGCACCTAAGATATCAAAATGACTGATTAACAGTGTCATGCAACTTGCTACTTTCTGTCGAAGCATCTCAAATTGATCGCTTGACATCTGTAGAATATTGCTCCGCCTTGTGCGGTGTAGCGTGAATTCAAGCGCGTTAACGGCCCACTTAAAGGTCTTCCTGTCAGTAGGATCGCAGTCATCGCAAATGAAGGAGACCCAGGAGATAGCAAGCCGGATGAGCGAACGGTGAAATTTGGTCATTGTGGAGCGTTCCATATGTTTCTGTGCATGCTGGCCATGCTCAGATGCGAACAAGTACCAGTTCTCGAGTAACTCCTGGTATCGGACGGCGTTTCGTAGAGAGTGACGAACATGATGGACCGAATCAACAATAGATTCAGCGAGCTTGTTCGTTGCACGAGAAATCTTGCGCAATTCACGATTGACGGCTGGTATATGTGCTTGCTGCTCGACTATACAGGGAGGGGGAGCGAGAATGACTTCAAGTGGCTCCTCGTCTTCGTCAGCGGGAATAAAGATGTCGCTGAATTGCTGTTTCGCCAACGCGAGCCGGCGCATTGTCCCGTCCGCAACCAACCTCACCCGGTTATCCTTCATGTCGAGTTCTACTCTCGGCAACTCTAACATAAGAACCAGTCCATTCCAAATGAATAGGTTGCGAGGAGACAACAGCAAAAGGTACTCGGCCTCCTCATCTTCGTCGCTGTCCGCATACTCTGCGACATTGTCAACAACGGGAAGTGGTAGGCCCTCGTCGTTGACAATCTCGTTGACGTGAAAAGACTCGAGAAGAATGCGACGGATAGCCTCGGGGCGATCCCGAAGCGCGCTTGAGGCTATTATATAAGTACCGTCTTCTTCGTAGGTCCGGGTGTAGACAAGAATGTGATCTGTTGCGACCAGGGCGGCTATGAACTGTTCGAGAGGGACATTTTCAAGGTTGTATTCCGCAGAGTTACTTATTCTTTGCGTAAGTGCTCTGTAGCTGCAAAGTCAGAATGATATTGAGGATTGGTAGATATACGAACCTTGCAAAACGTTGAAGTTTGCGATATCGCAACCGGACATTGTCTAGTATCTTACCATACCAGCTGACCTTCTGTTCGTCGGTCATTTGACCGGTGGTGCTGGCGATGACATCACCTTGGAGAACTGGGTTGGATGCTTCATGTACCTGTCCATATGCGGAGACAGGGAGGCGGACTTGAGTCTCGAAGTAGTTGGCAACTCGAACCATCAGCCGATTTGTCAACGAGCTGTGGGATACTGGTCGGTTAAAATCTTTCGGTGGGGGTTACAACACGCACCAAACCTGCTCAGCTACTACAGCGGAAGCCCCAATGACAGTCATACTGACGTCGTTGAATGTCGCCCATTGAGAATCAATGACATCGGTTTCCTTAAAATAAATGCCTTTGACACCGCTCTTAAGTTTCCAGTGGATAAGCCTGAAAAATATTGACAAGGCCTCGAGGATAGTAGTATCATAATCTTCACTTATACACCTGGGTAAGTTCCACTTCCCCCCGGGATCGGGGGCAAGGAACGCCTCGTACTGCCTCTTGAGCGTGCAAGCTAGCCCCAGACTAATCTTCACATCTTCAGTGACCTGATCAATGATGAGGACTTCGGGGTCCTTAAGTTTCTGAACATAGTCGAGGCGCACGCGTAGACACGCCTGGGCAAGTTTAGTAGGGAAGGAGATAAGGGGCACCAGTTCAGCTTCGAAAGTGGGGAGGTTCATCTCCTGAAACGAGGAAGAAAGATTGACTTGGGCGTCGCGAGCAGCGCCGATGAACGAATGTACGGTAGTCAAAAATCCCTTTTCAAAGGTCTTCTGGATAGAGTCTTCTTTGAGGACGCGTTCAATGAACGTGCTACAATCCGGTGTTTGTTTGGAGAAGCCGTTGGCTTGCAGACGAGGGTAGACGTCGATGCTGGTGATCGGTTTCGTCACATCGAGTAACTCGCTCCCCGTCCATCTCTGTAGAAGGGCGATGTGACGGCGTAGGGACATGAGGATGGTAGACCACGTATTGAGAGTGTCACAGCGGGCCTGGAATTGCGGCTCCGATGCAGCAACTTTGTCTGCGTAGAAGGCCTTGAGGGTTGGGTAGAGAGACTGAGCTGCCTCGAGTCTACAGAGCAGAGAGTTGACTCGTTGCAAGGCTATGGTTGGGTCGCGTTCGCCGTCCTTGAGCTTGAAAGATGTTATCTCCTCTATGACGGAATCCACTGTGCGCATCCTCCTCTCCTCGATACGCCTGCGCTCTTCTGTCTCCTTCCTTCCAGCGAACTTTGCACGCAACCCGAGCCAGATGTTAAGATGGATATTGTTGTGCTCTTCACTGGAAGACTCAAGTGCGACAGCAATGCGAGTTTTCTCAGATCTGAGCACATCACCATCAAGGACAGAAGCAAGCATGGTCTGCCACTCTAGACGTTGGCGGTCTTCTACCGTTGCAGGCTCGATTGAATCAGACTCGAGCATGAGGGCGGAGAAGCGATCGAATGCGTCTCCAAGACTTGAACGATTGAGGTCTTCATCGTCACTGTCGCCTGCATCTATAAGTTGTCCCAGCCCTCTCTGGAAGTAGTTCGAGTCTGGATCGTTCCTTGGATCGTCGTCGAGACCGGGTTCGGACCTGTAACGCTTAACGAACTGGGAGTAGATATCCGAGTACTTTGGGAGATTGTGTGGAGGCTTGTAGTTTGTGGATATTGTATTGGACGCTGAGCCAGAAGAGAAGTTGTTCCTCGACTGACGGCCCTTGCCTCTGCTACGCAATGAGGTGTTTATGGAAGAGGAGAGCATCGAAGATGTGGAAGAGTGGGGTCTTGGGATGGAAGGAGGGTCCCAGTCGGGCTCGTCGCCGTCGTTGGAGTCTTGTTCCTCGAGCGAGAACAGCGACGGCTGGTGTGACATTCCTCGCCGGATGCTGGCCATCGTATAAGTCTTGGTCCGATCAACAAATCTTTACTACTACTATACTTGCTACTGGTTAAATCTGGATCACGTGAGTCGACACGAAACCCGCCCTGATCCAGGACACCATCATTAAATACCTACTAGTACTAGCAACTAGGACTGTATCGCAGTCATCATGGGTATCGTAGAAAAAGTCAGTGTTCCACTCATTTTTCAACCCTGATCGCATACCTTAGCCCGCGCAGATCAAGGAGATCGAGGGTGAGTTCCCCAGACGACTACCGACGTAGGAATATCTGACAGTGCTGAACCACCTGGAAAGAGGAGATGGCGAGGAGTATGTCCCCTGTTCTGCTGCCAATTCACTACTCACGATCTGCCTTCAACAGCTCAAAAGAACAAGGTCCCCATCTGAAGCAGCATTCCCTTAGATATCTGACAAATCTTTCAAGTAGGCGACAGAATATCACCTTGGTCTGCTCAAGGCAAAGCTTGCACGCTATCGTGCACAGCTCCTTGAACCGACATCGAGGTCGGGCCCCGCAGGCATTGGCTTCGATGTACAAAAGTCTGGAGATGCTCGTGTTGCACTCATTGGCTTCCCGTCCGTCGGAAAGGCTCGTGCTTTAGCTTTGGTTTTGGATCTGTTGGCCTGAGATGAGTTTAATATAGTCCACGCTCCTTAGTAAATGCACACACACAGCTTCAGAAAGCGCAGCCTATGAGTTCACCACTCTCACTGCCATTCCTGGTGTGATTGAGTATCAGGGTGCCCGCATTCAACTTCTGGATCTGCCTGGAATCGTGGAAGGTGCCAGTCAAGGTAAGAGAAACACGCCCATCTTCTCCTTTCATTTCATTATTGGCACCAAAGGTAGGGGCCGAGGTCGACAAGTAGTTGCGAGTGAGTAGTGGTTCTCAGCAACCTGAAGCACACCTCATATCGAGCTAGCCGCGAAGACCGCCGATCTTATACTTATCATGCTGGATGCTACCAAGTCCGAAGAACAGAAACGTCTATTGGAAATTGAACTTGACGCAGTAGGTATCCGGCTGAATAAGCGGAAACCCGATGTTGTGTTCAAACGCAAGACTACTGGTGGGGTAAATCGTCGTATTCTCTTTTAGTCCACGACAACTGAAACCAACCCTTGTTTGATAGATAACGGTATCGTATCAGTCGTGTCGATGATCATGCACTCTTAATTTCTTGTCAAGCTCAATACAACCGTGAAGTCAACCAAGACCGACGAGAGGACCATACGGACAATCCTTGCAAGTTGTATGCCCATCTCACACTGCGAAATAGGACTGTTACTTATCGCCCCCAGACAAGCTACACAACTGTGATGTCATGATTCGAGAGGACGTAAGACCCAGATATCTGGCTCACCCTTGATGCCGACGTTTGAATTGCTAATATTCCAGATCACAACAGACGAGTTCATAGATGTGTTGATCGGTAGGTCCATTAAACAGCCCAACTGGACAGCAGTCTAAACTGTCGATTCAGGCACGCGCAAATATATTCCATGTCTCTGTGAGCCATGCATGGGAAAATTCTAGATCATTTTTGTTCACGTATTTGCTGATAGATGTGTACAATAAGATAGACGCAATCAGCTTGGAACTTGTAGGCTGACATTTTTTCGCAAGAGGGGGGTCACGTTTACGTTCCAAGGCAGGTCGACAAGCTTGCTCGGACGGAGAACACAGTTCTCATCAGTTGCGAGATGGACTTGAAGTGCGTAGACCGTTCTAGTTCTGCATCGGTTTTCTTGATTTCATTAACGTCCAGTCTTGGCTACCTAATTGAGCGCATATGGGAAAGTCTAGGTCTCGTCAAAGTTTACACGAAGAAACGTGGGGAACGTCCTGACTTGTCAGACCCTGTGTGCTTGCGGAAAGGCGCTACGATTGAGGTGTGCACCATTACACTGATTTCCCATGCGCGTGGAGAAATGCAAAATCCCCCGTTCTTATGTGACATTCCGCAGGATGTTTGTCTGGGAATCCATAAATCGCTCGCCACTAATTTCCGATGCGGACTCGTTTGGTGAATTTTTTCCTCCATGACATTAACGTCATTTAACAAGTTTGTGATTTTCAGGGTGTGGACAATCTCGATGTTCTCCCCCTTCAACTAACTCATCTGTATTCTTTGTGTCCAGGGGCGATCATCGAAATTTGCACCGCATGCGCAGAAAGTTAGTTTGACTCATCAAGTACAGGATGAAGATGTAGTCTCGAGTATGTATCTGGATCAATACATTTTGCTCAAAATCTCATGCGACACCCATTGTAGTATTCACGAAATGAGGCATGATTATGTCCTACGTTGTTTCAGCATGTCACTCAGTGTGTTTGTACTACCAGTATGTTTTCTGATCCGAGGATACAGTGTCCAACTCGGTTGGGTCAGATATTCGACCACAGAACCTGCGAGATCAACGAGGGGGGGATGCGTCGGAAGCGCCACTTTGTTGTTTCTTTCATCAAGAAATCGAGGGCCGTTAGTCGGTCATTTGAATAAATTTGTGCACGAGAAAGGAGTACTGAGTGACTTCAAGAACTCGAGCGGGGACGCTTAATTAAGTATCTTCTTTGCTAGCCGTGCTCCGATCATACTCTCTCCAAGGCCTACGGTTGAGCCGTCAAGCTATAAGTTGAATAACGTTTGCAGATAGGAACTATATAACCTTACTGTCATGCAACCAGTATTGCAAAGCTTTTCAGCTTGTCAAGAATGGCCCTAGTGGCTTGTATAGTGTGGATAGATGTCCATCTCTCTCAGCTGCCTCCTCACATTTTTCCTGCAAGACGGCACGCTCTAATCGTCGATTCAGATCCGACAACGTCAAGAAGATGATAATTCGCACGAATGAGCAACTCGGTCAAGGGTACACAAGAGAAGAGATCCGCAAGCTCACTGATGTCGCCGAGTGTACCCAGTGAAAAATCTTTGCCTATTATCGCCCATGGCCCCATATGCATAATCGGCCTATGGGCGAGGCCTCCATAAAGCCAATCAACTCCGACCGCCCACACGTCCGCAGCAACACCGATGCCTGCGGTAAATAGATGTGTAGACACGAGTGTTTGCTGAGTCTGGCACTGACCATAACTCGATTTCTAGAGGGTTGCCCCGAACAGAGCCCAGACCAGTCTATACAAGAGCGCGATGTCATGGAAGTACATCGCTAGTAGCTGGACCCCAATCGGTTATACGAATCGAATTGGCTGAAGTGCGGGGAGTGACAGCACCTCCTAGAGCAACCGTCTGTCGGCATCAATAGAGAACGGGTGGGTTTTTTTATGTTGGAAACAACTGAAACAACCGACCTTCAAGGGGCCCGATAGACACAAGTCTGGTAGCCTGTAAGTCACCTCATGTGCACCTCATGCGCACACCTCTAGAACCGGCCTCAAACCTCATCACCCTCCTGCCAGTATCCTCCTGGGAATCCCGTGACGGAGCTGGGAGTCAACGTGCTGTGCTATCTACTGCAAGCCATTCGTTGCTGAAACCCCATCCGACCCTCACACGCTTCCCCATCGCTTTCATCTGCTCCGTTACGACCACGTCGCGAGCGTTCGTGGCGAGCGCGTTGCGTGATCGGTTCGATTGTTCATTTCGATTCTGCGCATCCATATGTTCATTATTGGTATCGCTACAGTACTTATACTTATCGAGTCCGAGTCCGAAAGCGGTAGCGGGGCAAATAAGTGTGTCAAGCGTGGATGCACTTTTGTTGATGCGGCCCGCGTACGGTACATGAGCGGGTATAGCTTACCCACCCCATACCCGTACTCTCGATACCCGTTTACCAACCGCGGTGCAGTGTTTGAAGAGCCACGGGCGGACAGCTATAGATGTTCGCATACGATGTTATCAAGGCTGAATCCGAGTGTTATCGCCGCTGCTGGATATGGCCATCTACCTCCGAGTTCTACCTGTTCATCGACGAGGATGGTCCCACAGCAATCCAAGTTTTTTGATGAGTTTCTCCAAATTTCTCCGTTCAACCTCATCACTGCTAATGCACCTACGTGATGAACCAGCCCGCATGAAACACCTCAGACGGAGGCGGCCCCTAGCATCCACCACAGCAAGTGCTGAATGTAAACCCACCTCGCCTGCTTCTGTAACCACTGCTTTCCTCCCACCTACGTCCACCAGCAATATTACCATAGTTGACCACCAGCCTCGACCCCTGAGCGCCTGAGCCACAGTGGTGACAACAGTATTGACTCCTTTGAGTCGATTAGAAGGAACTTCTTGACAGTCAATGATCCTATATTTTCATGATGGCTGAAATGACACCCTTGTGGCAATTATCAGATGAGGGCAAGTGATTTGAAAGACAACAGCCAATTATACACGTTACTGACACCTGGGCAGGCCATCCGCCATGTTCATCCTGGCTTTCCACGGACGCGCCCGAGGCACTTAAACACCATACCGGTACCCACGCGATTTCATAGCCAAGGTTTGTAACACTGAGCCACTTTTGCCTTGCGATGCTCAGTTGTTAGATTTGTAGCAACCCATCTAATAGGGCCAACATCGCCGCGGCCCGTTTCTTCTCTGTCCACCTCTCACGTATGTCAAGGTCAACTAGAACGCCGTGAACCTGAAACAGTGGCCGGTCTATCAATAAGCGAACAGTAGTCAGGTAGTCCGTCATGGAATAAGAAAACCAGCGACCTTGGGCTCCAATTGACCTCCAATTCCACCAAGGACTCGAAGTCAACGCTAGGCATGATTCCTGCCTCTGTAGATGCCTACACCACCCGTACAAACGGAAATGTCACCAGTCCGGATGAAGAGTCAACCTCTCCACCCACCGAGAATAGTACCAAGCCAGAAATCGAACTCATTTTCCTCGGGACGGGCCCATCGTCCTCGATACCATCCTTGGACTGCTTGACTGCACCATCGAGTAGAGAGCCTTGTAGAACGTGCCTCTCGACGCTCACTCCGGAAGGGAAGAAGAACATCAGACGGAATACATCAGCCGTGGTTCGGGTAACCACGGGCAAAGATGGGAAGAAGACGTGGGTGTTTCTTTACTGCCCGTTTGTCAGGTGAACGACCGTCGTTGTGTTTGAAATAGGACGCTGGTAATAGATGCGGGCAAGAACTTCCAGGCCGCCGCTCTAGAATGGTTCCCGAAATATGGATTACGAGAGATTGACGCTGTTCTCATTACTCATGCACACGCTGATGGTGGGTCTGGTTGGTTTCAAACGATGGAATGGTAAAGTGATGCTGATAGTCGTTTATTCAGCGATGAACGGACTGGATGATTTGCGAGGTGATTGTCGTTTCCCCGGCCTGGGCAGTGTTTCGCACCGTTTACCTTACAAGACGGGCCGGTGACCTAACAGGATGGACCCTGGGAAGCGCAATACAGGAATATATCGATGTCTATGCTTCCGAAAGTACATTTAGAGAAGTCCAGAAGACATTTCCGTACCTCGTGGTGAAAGAACTAGCGTCGGGAGGGGGTGCTGTGCGTTTGCCAGAATCTGAGTGTGTTGCGTCATGGACTGACCGTTATGATGGGTAGGTTCCCAACTTCAAGTGGCATATTATAGAGGATAAAGTTCCATTCGAGATCAAGGATACCGGCATACGGATTACACCAATTTCGGGTGAGAAGAACTGTGGGCTACTAGCCAGAGGATGCTGATCGGTTTGTCAAGTACACCATGGACGTCTGTTCACGACCAGTTCTCCGCCTGCGTTGACACCGGACACGCAGCCGACGACACCGGTATCGGTTGATCTGTCGCCAACTTCGAGGGCAGCAGACGATGGGACCAGCGCGAACATTCAACCATACTTTTGTTTTGGGTTCCTTGTACAGGACGCGATCTTGTACATGTCTGACGTGTCGCTGGTACCAGACGATGCATGGCCGGTTATTCTCGCGGGTGGGCAGAAATCGGTCCTTGTGATCGACTGCCTGCGGCTCCGCAATCACACGTCACACATGGGGATGCGAGAGACGGCAGGGGTAGTACGGAGGATAGGGGCAAGAAGGAGCTATATGACTGGGTTCAACCATGAGGTGGCGCAAGAGGAATACGTGAGGATCGGGGAGAGCGTGGAGAAGAGGGAGGGGTGGGAGGGGAAGCTGAGTGACGCGGAGAGGGAGGGGATGGAGATGATGAGAGAAGGGCTGGAGGGGGAGATGCACTGGGTACGACCGGCGCACGACGGCCTGCGAGTGCTCGTGTGCGGGGACGGCTGCGTCTGTGACGAGACATACACGTGACGTGTGAATATGTACCACGTGACCCTGATAATATAGAGAGATGGAGTGTGCCAATGCCACTCCTCTTTGCAGGGGTCGTCGTCCGCCATGAAGTTCTTTTCGCAATCGTTCGTGTACGAGTAAGCCTCTTTCTTTCTCTCGTCCACCATCTCCCCCTTACGCCCTCACAGCGATCCCTGGTCAATCGTCTCCTTCGCGTTCTTTCTCCGCTACCCCAACCCATATGCCTCCCACGTCATCTCCTGCGACGTCGTCGACCGCAGACAGACCGACTCCGGCTCCCTCCTCACAACTAGGCTCATCCTCAAGCGAGGCACCCTCCCAAGGTGGGCCCCTCAGGGCATCATCTCGCGCACAGAGTCATGGGTCATCGAGGAGAGCGAGGTCGATCCCTTTGGAAAAGTTGTCAGGTGTCGCACCAAAAACCTAGACCATGTCAAGGTCATGCAAATCGAAGAGACCCAGCTCTTCCAGCAGTCCCAGGACGGGTGCGTACCCCCGCTTCGTCTCCATTCCTCGGACCTCGTGTTCACCCTCTGCCCGCCACAGGAGAACAGTGCAGACCACTGAGGCCTACATCACTTCAAAGTTCGGCTGGGGTCTGACAAAGCGAATCGAAAACCACGGGTTGGCACGTTTCAAAGCTCATGTTCAAAAGGCACGTTTGTCGTTACACCCTTCACGGATCTACTTATGTGCATGATAGTCTCGCCAGGGTGTCTCTCTTGTGATGGATCTCATACGTCAAGCCCGTCTTCAGCCCATGGCGGTCGGCTCATACATCTCCAACATTCGTTCCGACATGTCGTTTTTCGACCCGGAGACCTCCGCGCCTTCTTCCCCTGGCAATCACACGGGTCACAAGCCAGATATTGACCATTTCCCCCCTTCACAAAACAACAGATGGTTTGACGGGGTTTGGAGACCGGGTAACTAACCGTTTGGAAGCGCTTTTGCTGTGCTACCGTATATCTGACTTGTCCGTATTGCTCTCTTACTTTCTACATCCCCGTACTCTGTGTATCATTAGCAAGCATAATACCACAATGGCCTCAGCATTCGCAAAGACCGTGAGTACTGCGCTGATTCGTTCCCATCAGCGGCGGCCATCGTCGTCGTAGAGATATAAGTAAACGCCCATCTTATGTCCACCGACTCAGCTTCCTCACGTTCCTAGTCAACCCCGCCAGATGTACTTTCCGACGTCCGCAGCGAGGCAGCTGTCAAGTGTCCCTGCCCTGCCAGATGTACCGCTCGAGGACATACTCTCCCTGGAGCCAAGTCCGCGCAGGTCTCTCTTCTGTGCCCTCACTCGACATGCAATCACAGTATGGCGTGTCCGCGTGCGTTCAGTATCCACTCCCGAGTGCATGCTTTCTGAATCTCTCCGCCAGCCCTCCACACCCCTAGCATATCTGGCGAGGTCCGAAACATCTCTCACAGAGCATGGCGACAACCTCGCTGTGACATGGTCCCTGGACGGGAGCAGGATCATCATCCAAGCAGGTTCCGTTCATTATGATTCCTTGCTCTGCTACATGACATGTTTCAGACGACGTTTTCATATCTCGTGTTGGTAATGGTCGACTACATACCCGACCTTACAGCGTATCAGCCGCCAGACATCCCACCAGGTGTTCAGCGTAACTTCCTTGCCGGCCCAGGGGAAGGACTCCCGCTTCAATCACTCAGTCTTTCGTTCGAAGGCGTCATACGCGCGGAGGGACAGGTTCTTAGGTAACCATTCCTTGCTGCAGATCGAACTTCATCTAGACACCCTTTTTCCATCAACAGCGTTTCCCCGCGCAAGCACCACCTAACATTCTCCACCAGCTCTCCGCCAGCCATCCAGCGCATTCCGTGGCCTTTATATGTCGACGCAGATGTTGAGAACGACCATTCTCGAAGGTCGCTTGTTGGTTACGACACGTGGGTCCTGAATGACCACGAGTTGCCATGGTTGGTGGACGGCGATGGTACGTGCTATATTGTATGCTCACACTACGCTATGATGTGTGTGGCATTGATTCATGTTCGTAGTCGCTGTCGCGAAGATCTTACATTCAACCTCCGGAGTGGAGACGTGGATAACTTCGGATGGAAGAGCCTACTTCGTGCGACTGCAGGAGAACTCACGAACGGAAAAGACTACTGTTGATCCAGATAACGAGGATGAAGGTAGCGATAGTGTGAGCATGAAATTTTTGTTGTTATAGCCTCCATATGCTGAAGGTATCCTTTATTCAAAGGACCCCCAAGCTGACGGGACTGAGGGGAAGGAAGACAAGGATTTTCCTTCGGAGGGCTCGGGCTCTTTACAGAATGGACATCGTTGGCAGGGGACTTGCATCCATAACTTCGAAGTTCCTCGGTGGGTGCAGAAGTCTCGACATATCGACAGTGACGAGTCCAGTAGTGGTGGCTCTGTGTATAACGAACCACGTCGAGCCGCAGAGGTTGCCGTCAATGCAAGGTTCTCTTTGGTCGCTGTCGGGACATACGAGTGTGTTGATATCGTGACACTGTCTGTGCAATTTACGATCCCAACCTTTTCAGTGGATCCATCGAGTTCGCCGCCTTTCCATCACCTGAAGGACCTACGCCGACACCCCAGATCATAGATGTACCAAACCCCTATAATCGCCCGCGTGGACAAGTATCCACAATGGAATGGAGTTCGGACGGCTATGTCCTAGCAGTAGGTTGGGAGCACGGATGGGCAATATTTAGTGTTGGGGGCCGGTGCCTTGCCTCTGGGTTTGGAGTTGATGACGTCGTTGACAGTGCAAGATTTCAGGATGCATTCATGTATGGCGTCAAGGATCTGGTGAGCCATCGCCGCCTTCACGAGAGTTTTTTTATTGAGGCTGAAGACGATGGGGATAGTTTTGGGCACCTGGCAATTTTGAGCTGGTGGTACTTGTTCAATCAAGTCCAAATAGTGAGTCTCTATCCTCTATGCGTGTCTATGTTAAAACACGGATTTCACAGAACGGGAGGGTCAAGTGTTCATCCTACCCTTTGCGAAGAGCGCGACAACATGCCAACATTCCCCAGTTCGTGATCACTCTCTTTTATGGAGTAGGCCATTGAATGTTATCAGGACAATACTTGTTATGCCTTCCTCCAAATGGACGATCGTGCGCTTGTATACCGTGGAGCAGATCAACCAGATATGAGCGTCATAAATCCAGAGTCTGACGTCTGGCAGCATATAAAGGCAAGACAACTATTTCATTTCCTTTGTCCAATATTTTTTACATCGACATGCATTATTTTCAGATCCCTCAACCATATCTAGCGTCAAATTGGCCAATCAGATACTCTGCACTGAGTAATGATGGACGATTGGTAGCCGTTGCTGGTCGTCGCGGATTGATCCACTACAGCTCAACGTCTGGTCGATGGAAACTCTTCTCTAGCGTAGCTCAGGAGCAGGCGTTCGCGGTGAAAGGAGGTCTGTTGTGGTTCCATCATGTTCTCATAGCAGCGGTCGAGGTGTCAAAGTCGTACCAGGTCTGTGCAGGGTATGTCTTAGTTATGTTACAGGAATTGTTGACGTTTCGGACAGATACGTTTATATTCTCGGGACTCTGAACTAAGCAACCAGAATGTCCTCTATCGGGAAATAATCTCATCCCCCGTCATTATTCTATCCCTAGTAGACAATTCACTGTTGGTCTACACTGCGGACAACATGCTGAGCCATTACTTGATCATTCCGACCACAGACTCGATCAAGTTACACTTGTGTGGAAGCATCACTTTCAGTGGAATCATCGCTGTACCTTCTGCAGTTAGAGTGTTGAGCTGGATGATTCCTAATGCTCAGAAACGTGGGTTGTTCCAGTTCATAGGGGAGCATCCTGTTGATACTGCGTAGAACTTGGTGACCCCGTTGATGATCTCGCTGTAGCCACTGTCCTTATGATGGTTGGTGGGCAGTTGGTGTTGCTTCGACCAAGGAAGGTAAGTTGCCACGTCACTCGAGCGAACCCTATTTGCTTATATTGTTTTGGTTGAACAACAGTCCGGCAATCAGGAAGTCAAATATGACATGCAGATCTTCGCGGACCGCATCGAGTTTTGTTGGATACACCTCCGTGGTATTGGGACATTGGAGAACTCCCTTTGGGGATATGACGGGCATGGCATACGGGTCTGGCTCGACGCCCTCGCTATTGAATCGCCTTCATCTCCCGACGAAGCACCTCAGAGCGTGAAGGAGAGTGTCAATATCCCACTAGATTTTTACCCATTGTGTAAGTTCCTTCGTCTGGTTTTGTCCATCAATGTTTACGAATCTCGTAGCTGTACTCATGGATAAAGGAATCATTATCGGTGCCGAGCATGAGTCGGCCACTCGGATAAACCTGCCATTTGTAATGTTCAGACATGCTACTAGTGTTCGTGGTTATCTTCGTCTGGTTCTCGATGACTCAAGACACGATCTTTGCAGTCTCACCTGTTCCTCCATCATGTCTTGCGGCACTACTTGGAATCTGGGCAAATACGAGAGGCTGTTCAACTCGCCACCAACTACCAGCACCTCGTGTTCTTCGCTCACGGTCTCGAGATCCTTCTCCATACCGTAGTAGAGTCGGAGGCAGCAGCTGAGGCTGATGAGAGTGTTACATCGAACGCAGCATCCAAAACATTGCCCGCTGTGGTAGAATTTCTTGACCACTTTGATGTTGCATTAGACGTTGTGGTGGGTTGCGCTCGGAAAACAGAAGTCACGAGATGGAGACGACTCTTTGACATTGTTGGCAACCCAAAAAGCTTGTTCGAGGTGTGTCTCGCTTATTGCTCCGTGTACTCTTATCAAACGACACCTTTGCTCAGATATGCCTCGATTCTGGTCGGCTCAAGACGGCGGGATCTTATTTGCTTGTGTTGCACAATCTCGAGCAACGAGAGGAGAATAACAAGGACGCTATTCGGCTCTTGCAGAGTGCGATCGATGCACAAGACTGGCAGCTCTGTCGCGACATTTTACGTTTCTTGCACTCGATCGATGATACTGGGACGGCCCTCAGACACGCATTGATCCAGACCAATGTGATTAAAAGCTCAGATTCGGGGAAGGGTCGTAGTTTAACGATGTAATTTATTTGATTGTGAATACTTGCGACACTTGGTCGTTCACTTGATAACGCTTGGATGGTTATGGTAGTAATGTTCATGAAGAAGTCACATTCAGTCCCGTGCCTCCACATGATCACTGGCATGATAAGGTTTTCAGGCTTTTGCCACGCACGAACACATTCCAGTTGATCACTGGTGGAATACTCTACTGGCAGTAAACATCCCGATGGTAATGACAAGGAGACCCCATTCGAACCATGCTCCCATCTAACCACAACCTACAGACACCAACCGCGATGGGTGCGCCGAAAGTGATTTCTATATCGTACCCCACTCTTGTATCATCGCCTTTGTCCCTCGAAGACTCCATCGGTAGGACACTCGGATTTACATTAACGGTACTTCTACAATGCCACCCTCGATTTGTCTAGAACAGGCTTTCGGGTCTCATCCACAGGCTCTGGGCATCATCATTGTCAAAGATTTACCGGTCGCCTATCAGTCGTACCGAGAGTCCCTGCTCAAGTATGCATACAAGTTTGCCCACCTGCCAGAGGAGACCAAGGAATGTTATACCGATCCCGGAAGCTCGTATAGGTACGCCATGGGAGCGCACGAGCGGTTGCTGAGGGCTGATCATCGCAAAAGCTTCGGATGGTCACATGGAAAGGTACGATATCTTTGATGTTACTGGACACACGGTCGCCATCATATCGCAGCCCCTATTTGGTTGTAGGAAATCATGAACGGAAAGCCAGGTAACTCGATTCTGGTCCGTGCCTGACGGTTGAATTAAACCTTTGATCGAGATACACTGAAAGGATCGTACTATGCGAATCCCATCATTGACGTCCCCAATGTCCCTCCCGAGCTCAGAGAACAGTATCGCGAGTATTATCGCAGCAATATATGTGCGTGAACGAAAGTAGCTACCGCATAAAGTCTATTGACTTGTTACAGGGCCGAAATCAGAGGAGGAAGGTGTCAAAGGCTTCGAGGAAGCGTTTAAGAACCTCGGGAGGTAGTCCACGACTTTTTGAGGGTTGACAACATATTGAGCTTTTGACCAGGTTTGTTTTTAAAGTCGGTTGTGAATTGGCAGTAGCTTGTCAACCTTTCGGTTCGGTCTCTCGGCAACTGAGTGTTGCTCACAGCTGACGTCCTTTACGCATGAAAGTCTCGAAGCATCTGACAGACATGTCGGTGTCGTTATCTGACCTCATCGGAACCTCTCAAACTACAAAGGCAAGGTTACTTCACTATTTTCCCCCGAAGCAAGAAACTACAGTACCTATCGAGGACGAACCTATCGACAGTTGGTGTGGGTTTCACCTTGATAACTCCCTTTTGACTGGGCTCTGTTCTGTAAGCTATATTTGTTGCATTGACCACAATATGACGTGTCAAGTACTTTCATAGGCCATGTTCTTGCACGAGGAGGGTGATAAAGAACCCGAACCGGTTTCTTCCCCTTCACCCACGTCTGGCCTTTATATCCGGACGAGGGGTGGCCAGCTAATCAAGGTATCTATACCCGCAGATTGCCTCGCGTTTCAGACTGGCGAGTGTCTTGAACTTGTGACGGATAAAAGACTCATGGCGACCCCCCATTGTGTTCATATTGGAAGGGGGCAGGGGGCAATATCGAGAGAAACCTTCGCATTATTCATGCAACCTGACACTGACCAAAAGGTTTCCGCTACGGAGACCTTTGGACAATTCAGTAAGAGGGTATTTGCAGCACACTACGAGCATACGTCTATTTGAACTATGTGTCTATGGTTGTAGAAAGACAAGAATCTAAGGTATAAACACAGAATTATGCGGAGTGGGGCCTAACACGATGCGGCAACAAACTAGGTAAACACTGAAACATTCATGGCTGTGCGGAGGAAGTGGAACTAGAACGCCGATGGGTTGAATACGTGAGTGAGTCAGGCAGGACAGACATAACTGCAGCAGCGAGACTATTATTTCGTTTCAGCGTCGCCGAACGGTCCATCCTACCGTTACTTCTCCGCGATGAAAAGGAGGATCGTCTGTCTTCTGGATCGGAGATGACACTCCAATCCTCGCTGCCCCCCTGTGACCCAAATGAATTGTAGCGGGATCGGGGGCTCGAACGGTCCAGAGTCGACGTGGAGGCATCAGAAAACTGTTCCTCCTTTGTTACACTGCCTCCCTCCATCGAGTCTGTACCTCCGCTGGAGGGTTGTCTAATCAGCGAACGGGCGTAATCCAAGTCACGGTATATGGCCTCGATTGCAGTAGCTACACCATTTTCCTGCGAATCCTAAGCAAGGGGCCTCAATTCTGTATCAAAACTACTCACAGATCGAATCTGTTCCCCGATTAGCCTCGCGCGCTCAATCTGCTTCTGATCGGTGGTCGCCAAAGTCAAAGCTTGACTCAAACTGTCGACAGTTAGCTTGCGGACGGCAGTACCAATTCCAAGTGCCTCGACACGATCAGCCGAGAAGAATTGATCTCCAAAGAATGGCTTGATGATTGTCGGGATTCCGGCTGCACAAGTGTCAGTCTTCAACTACCTGAGTGGTGGTGAGTGCTGAACAAACCTCGTAAACTTGCCCCAGTCGTACCAGCACCACCATGATGACAAGTTGCATTGATGCGGTTGAATAACCAGTCATGTGGAATTGACGAGATACTGTATATTTGCTCCGGAAATGGTTCCTCAGGTTGGGATGCTTCCGCTGCCTGCGTATGCAGTCGATCCGACCAACCCTTGGAAAGGATAGCATAAACACCACTTTGCAAAACCGCGTCCACAACACAGCGGGTCATTGCTTTGGGGTCTGGAACCACAATGCTGCCGAAACCTATGTACACTACTTTCTTGCCGGCTTGGCGAGCAGAGTCGATAAAAGAAAGGAGGTCCTGGGGAGGAGTCCATTTCTTTGCCCCAACATCAGCATCGTCGAGGAACCAATAACCTAGTTCCGCATAAGAGAGGGGATGTACGGGTGGAGAAGCAAATTACCAGTGACTCGAATCCATTCGGGCCAATCCACGGGTCGAGGAGTAACCGTAGGGCTAAAATTATACAAAAAGGGAATCTTGTGTGGTTCCATACGGTCCAGGCTCGTATTGTCCAAGCGTAATACATTGCGGCGCCAGCGGTTAATCTGCCCGGCCATTGCGCGCCAAAATACTTGGTCAAACATGACGTACGTCTAGTTTGGAGTTCTTCAGTAACGACTGTGAAATAGGATTGCTGATCCTCGTACCATGTAATTATAACCACCGCCCATCTAACGAAGTATCAGAATGTCACATTCTGAGCACAGATACTCGTACCTTGCGCTCTGGCACTGCGAAAGCGTGGGGGTACGCCCTTGATTTTGTTCTAGATCGAGCCTCGACTCAAAACCAACCCAACTACTCACCTCGTCCTCGTCCAAATCATTGTAAATGCTCTGAAGTAAGGGATCCTAAGGGCTTCGGCAATGTGGTACCCTCCCATTGCGCTCGGACTCTCCACAAGAACATCGGTCCCTTGGCAGGCTTCCCAAGACGTTTTTAGCAAATCATCGAGCCATCCACGGAACTAAATCTCGAATGGAGCCGAGACATTATGAGAACAGCAGCGTACTTACCTTGAGCAGCGCCTCTCTCCAAAACGAAACTGTAAATGTGCCGTTTTCAACACAAATGCGCATCAATTCCGCTGGGTCACCACCGACGTGACCGAACTCAATTCCATGCTTCAACGATTGTCAGAAGGTGTAAGTCAAGAAATATGTATACTGACCGATTCAATCCACACTCGGAACTCTCCATGGGTCGCAATTTTCACCCGATGTCCATCCGCTATCAGTCCTTTTGCAAGTGCGATATAAGGTTGAACGTCCCCCCTTGAACCGATGGTCAGCAACGTAAAATGCAAAGACTCTTTGGGCTTGAAAGTCAAAAACGTTGAAGAAGCTGATGTAAACATCACAGCAGGTAAAGATTCAGACATTGGCTCAGATGACGGGGCAGGATCACTGTCACTGCTGAGCGAGTTCCGTGGTTCGTACTCCTCCAAAATAAGTGCATCCTTTTTGCCTCGGCTCAGTGATGGAGTTTCGTTGGGATTTGGGCGCTTCCTGATGTCTTCTATTTGGCGTTCCAGAATAGACACGAAAGCACCCCGTCTATCTTCGAAGCCAAACTCAAAGAAAAGCTCCTCGTGGCCCTTGATTATGACGGTAAGTCCATGGTGGCCAAATCGCGTAGCCTTAGTCATCTCCGCGGTCAGGATGTCACGAATGGGTAACATCATCTATAAAGTAAATAATATCAGCGAATTTCCATATATGAAATGTTGGAAGCGTACTCTAGTCTTTGTGCTTAAGGGGCCTGTAGACTTGAAACAAAAATAATTTGAGGAGACATACAAACGTCCGGAGATTGGCAAAAGTCGGAATAAATAACCTGAAAAGTCTTGGCGTGCTTTTAGGATCATGCCCCAAGATGTGAAGCGAGCCACCTACATCCAAGTAGCGTTTCTTTGTCGTCAAAGGCAAATGCGATCTTGAATTTGTCTGCCATCTCTTGATCGACCGCTGCTTCGGATGTCTCGAGTACACTATAGCCGAGCTCGCTGGAGGCTCCGGAACCTTGTCTAGGAGTCGACGATTCATAGACCTCGCGCACACCTCCATCACCTTGCGACCCGGGAAACGCAGATATCACAGCGCTGTTCGACATGGTGCTCACCCCTTTGCGGGGAACCTTTAACCATGACGGTACTCCAACGTTCCAAGGTGCACTTGCTCCTAATCCCTTGCTCAGGAACGATGCCGAGTTCATCTCTCCCGTAGAGGTCGATGGCGGATAAGTATGGGTCCGCAGCGAAGAATCAGCTAACAGCCCATCTGGAGATGTAGTAGCAGGATTACCGGAGCTGAAAGATAAAGGTAAGGGTGAAGATGTCAAAGGCACAAATGATGAACCGCCCCGCTTTGATATGTGGGTGAAATCCTCTGCACCTCCAGGGGGTTCCGGAGTGTTGTATATCCGTGTCAAGGTAGACGGAAGTGATTCTTGCAGCGGTCGGAGCAAAGATGATAATCGGAACGATGAATTGGTCTTGGTGTCCGGTGAAGGGAGACTACGAGCGCGGTCCATACTGTAGGCATGACGCGCGGCAGTAGTATCCAGTAGCGATTGCGGTGAACCGGCGGGGGATGATCCATTGGTACGCACAGCCTCCCGGATGTGTTCCAAAGCATCTTGTATGTCGCGAAAGTAAGCAAAAAAGTACGAGTCGACCGAATCATGTTCTTCCTTGTCGAACACTTTGACTTCGATGGTTTCGCTGAACTCAATAGCTGACGATTTCTCCACATCAAGGATCACGGAATATGGTATGGCAATCTGGAAAGAGTAAGAAGTGAAGACTGCTATGCGTACTACAACTTACTTTTACAGTGTCCCCCATGTTTTGCGCCTTGAAGATAACCTTGCGTATTGCCTTCACCCATTCTTCTCTGCTCGGAACAGAATCTGCAGCTAATAGCAGAACCTTTTGATTAATACGTAGCCGAAATTCCTTTTCACCCGTAGGATCACAAGAAATCGCATAACGCAGGTCGACAATTCCGTTGGGGAAATAAGGGTCCTGAGTCATATCAGTAAATGTC
>QGOH01008329.1:20653-42109 GCA_003313155.1 Boletus sp. MG95
AACACAGATATATGAGTTACCGATGAGGACTGGTACCAAGAAAGCGTATCATTCTTGAGGATGAACCAGTGCTTGATCCAACGCTTTGTTCGAGTGGCCCTCTTGCTAAGAGTGCCGGACTTGAGGATTTGGTCCTGGATTCGCGTGAGTACACTTCTTCATGGCTTATTAAATTAGTACCTCTCTGCTCGGCATGTGAGCAAAGAAGCATAGATGAGAGTTCGTGAGATACATGTATCCCTGTAATACTGGAGGTGGCTAAAAAACCTCACACCATCGGCTTGATGGAATACGACTTACAAACAAAGCGTAAGAGCCAACATGGCATTTCTGATTTCCGTTGAGACCCGGATCGAGGGCAGATGAATTCACGTACCTGCCAGCACTTTGTTGATAGGTTCCAGATCAAATATTTCTTTCAACTTTTCCGCCAAACGAGTCCGTCGAGTGACCTTGACCGTTGCCATACTGCCTGCGTGACTCGGTGCCCTTCGCCTCATCGGTGGCCCAAGCTGTACAGTCGGAGATGGTACTGGTGTTGCCTCTGAGTAGTTCTGAGAGTTCACTGGCCGTGGGGTTGTCGCCTCGAAGTCATCGGCGTCATCGTCATCGTCAGATGTTAAATTCGCATCGGATTTTGCATGGGGTGCCTCGTTCACGTTAATCTGCGTGGGAGATACCTTCCCCGGTAAAATAGAGTGCGAAGCTTCCTTGCGTCTCGAGCGCGCAACAGGACGGTATATGGCGTGGATAGAGGAGGCCATGTGTGCCCCTGGGACCTGAACTGAGACACCTCAAACCTAAAGGTACAGATCAAAAGGGTGCTTACCAGTCGGCTCCTCGTCACTATCGGAATCCATTTGAGGATCGATTCGAGATACTGGTTCCTCCACGTCATCCGGGTCTTCCACCCAGGGAAGAGCTTGAAGAGCCTGAATGAGGGTCTGAGTCCCTGCGCGCATCTGTATTCCGACAATACAGCATTGAGCAGACATCGGAGATAAGGAGGATGTGCCACACGCACTGAACCGAACTCTCGAAAAGACTGCGACAAGGGTCGTGTGGGTGCAAGCTTTGGCGATGGAGGCGTGATAAAGGGGGAATCATCGTTCGGGACAGCCGGCGCAGTGGGATCGTGTGGGGGTGCATGACCCATGGTTTGTGTTCCGTCAGACTGCGGAGGCATGAGAAAGTAATTATGACCTTATGAGGGCTGAGCAAGTCTGTGATACGGAGACATTGTTCCTGGGAGAGATCACCTTGCCCATGATCCTGTGAAGCTTGCGCTTCCCTGCCTCTATCCTTCCGTTTTAGGCTGAGTGCGCGTTTGGAGTCAGGATGCACTGTCGGAATTGGTGAACGAGGGCGACCAGCGAAGCTCCTTCCAAGGTCCATGGTTCTCGCTGCAACTCTCTTAATACGTTCTTGGGGTGATATATTTCCAGCTGGACTGTCGTCGTGGTCGTCCCGCGAGTGAGGGTCAAGCCCGGGTTCAGAGGTGACGAGGCTCCGAACCGGTGACTTTATCGACGCAAGCCTGGACATTGCGGAAGGTAACGTGGCGCTCAACTGGACTAGGTGAAGGCCGGAGGAGTTGAGCAGAGGTAACTCTACCGCGCGTCTGCGTCACTGTACATAAGGCATTGTATGAGGTACACGCTAATTCAATCGGAGCTTGAAATGGCTCGGCACGGCTCCGCGGTGCCGTAAAGACATCCTCGTCGGGCCACATGTCCTCGAGGCTGCGGCATTTTCAACACCCATCTTACCGTCGCATCTCCCTTTCTCCATCTACTCGCTCTTCGTTCATGTTATCGTCATGAGAGGGGAATATTGCATTGCAGGCGCTTCCTTTCTCTCGTGCGTCGTTCTGGCTTTCGTCCCCGCGTGTCTAATCGTTCTTCAGCTTTGCAGCATTGTTGCTGTTGATCTTTGTCCAGGTAGGTCCCAGCGAAGGCACACCACACGCATATCTTATCGAGCTTACATAGGTGGGACAAATTAATACATCCACTGTCCCCCACGGAATCTCTATGGTAATCCTCCAAACGTATTCTCCAACCTCTTCCCCTCTGACCACCTCACAAGGCTATTGTCAATGTTTCGGGTTATGGGTGGGTGGTTCTTGTACTTACAATACTATCAAGGTTCCAACAGAAATAAAGCGAAGCTCTATTCCAAGCATTCAATGATCCCATCCAAGGGTTGTACACGGCTAATTCCTCGTCTCCCCTCGGACAAGGAGCTGGAATCAGGCAACAGTATGAGTTTGGCCTTTACTCTTACTGCGCCTATGTCAACGGTTCTGCTGGAGAATGCTCAAGTCACACCATCGCGGCCAGATTCCAGCCGTATACCGCGATCACATCCGACATGCTCCTCAATTATTCCCAGTTTACAGCCTATATTTTTGTTGATACCACTTTCATCAACTCTTCATACTTGGGAACCAATTCTCATGTTGCATACTACTTCCTGTTACTTGGCACGATATTCACTGCGCTCTCATTGTTTACGTGAGTTTCATTCCATTCCTCAACCTGCATCGACATTTAAACTTCTTGGCAGTGGGGTGCTTCGGAGGACTGTTCTGTTCTTCTTTTCAGCCGCGATGTCCATTCTGTCTGCACTGTTCATCTTGATCGGAGCGGCCATCTGGACCGCGATAGTCAAAAAAGCTGAAAGTGTCAACACGATGCAACTTGCTCAAGGCATCACGTCAGGCATTGAAGTCTCGTATGGGAATGGAATATACCTCAGTTGGGCAGCCTTTGCCTGCTTATCGGCAGCCATCGTACCCTACATGATCAAGTGCGTGCTTTCCTCTCACCCCTGAGAGACGAACTCAATGTTCTGTTGGAGTAGTTGTTGCACATTCCGTGGATAAACAGAATGCTGGCCATTCAACTACGAACTGATGGACTTGACGATATCTCATGAGCCGTGGTGAACTCGTTCACACCATGCCAGATACTCTTCGGTATTCTGATAGACGCTTGTGCCACGAGGTACACGGACGAAATACTTTATATATCATTATCCCTAAGCGCCTTGCGTTCGTGTGCGGTTCGAGGAAGTTATACCAGCGTCCCTTTTCCTTGACATGAAGCGCAACAACGCAAAGTTGGATTTTCCAAGGTACATTGATGAAGACAGTTCCCCCCTCCTGAGCGTCTGCCGACGAATAAAAACGTGTCTGGCGTCAGATAAAACGCTAGCCCACCGCGAGGGTCGAACTCGCAGCCTTCAGATCGCCTAGGTCATAAGAGTCTGACGCTCTATCCGATTGAGCTAGGCGGGCGATGTTTGTGGCCGCAGTGAAGTCTGTGGTATGACAACTCTTCCTTTCCCGACTTTCGGAAATTTCCCTCCTCTGAAGCGCGATGTGCGGAGTCTGGCGTGTCTGGGCATGAGGATGATGGGCGCAAAACTGTGGCATAGGTGGTCGTGCTTCCTGGCGATCATACTACAAATGGCGGGATGCAGCATCCGTCACAGCCTGACGGAAGCTACAGCCTCCAATGTATGGGTGCGATTGATTAATTAACTATCCACACAGTCAGGGTTGTGAACCCGGGTTGGCCATTTGGAAGATAGGGATGTTTCCCTGTGCCGTGATACGTCGCGTGGGAACTGCCAGTTCCTTTGCCTGCCAGGTCAACCAGTGAGAGACGGTGGACTCTCAGACGACTGCGGAGACACATTTCGAGCCCCATGATGGGCTGCGCAGCCTCTGCCAAGTAGTTGCACGAAGACTTTCTGCAGCGAAGGGAGGGACGGAGTGCCACACCGCCATCGGAGTGGTCGGGGGTAGAGCTCTAGAGTCTCACTCATGTACGATGAAACGTTGACAGCCGACTCCGATCACATAGGAGGCGATCGGTGGGTAGGCGCCCTCCGCGTTGACGTGTAGTGGGACTGAATGGGACACGAAGAAAGCGGGCAGAACGGGTTCGCAATTGGAGCACGTTGGGGAGGACCGGCCAATGCAAATAGGAAAATCGGCGCAGTGTGGGATCTCAGCGGGCGCAATTTTGGCAGTGTGACTCCGGGGGGAGGCTGACGTGATGGTGATGATTCAACGCGGCGATGGCGCGAATACCGACGAACAGCGTGCGTGCGAGGCAGTGTGACATGGTGGGAAATCAGGCTGATGTAATGGTGAATATATACGATGCCTGCGTGGTCCGCAGCAACCACCTCTTCTGCCCGACCACTCGACTCCCACCCATTGGCCTTGCGATCCAAGTCAAAACAAGTCATACAAGACACCTTCCGCAGTACTCCAGCCAGCCATGTCTGACCCTCTCAACGACACCTTCTATTCCGCCGTTGATACATATGGCTCAGACTACGCCAAGCAACAGCAAGGCCTCGACTTTGTTTCATTTCACTCGCCATCTGACATCCTCGCCCCCCACCCCGATCTCTTTGAACTTGAATTGGACTCCAGCCTCGCGGCTTTCAACGAAGTCCAGCTTCAGCTCCTTACCGTAGACTCCAACGACGCCTACTCCTTTTTGAGATCCGATACCCCAACGTGTGGGCCTCCCTCTACTATTACCGTCTCTTCCGAGAGTGCATACGAAACTCTCTCTACTCGCTCCGAGTCCTTTTATAATTTCTCCGACTCTTCGTATCCTGCAACCGACTGCTCATTCCCCCTCGACCTTGAAATGGACTTTCAAAGGGCTCGCATCGGAGGTAGTGGCTGCTCCGACTACGGCGGTAGTGCTATACAGGGCAATAACAATCTTCCCGCGACTGTGGATCCCAGCACCTTCGGGCCTCTACCCCTCAGTCCGCGCAGCGCTCCTTCCGCGCCAGCCGTCGAACCCGCCTTCAGACGTACAAGTTTTTCTGACTACGGAGGTGCTACACGTATCCCTGCCGTTCCCAAGTCCACAACCGCCGACTTCTATGGTCTCGGATTTATCGGCGCTGATACTGTATCTCCGTCCAACATGGCCCACATGACTACTACCGCGTCTCCTGTCCCGCAAGCCAGGTCAATTCGCGGTGTCGAAGATCAGTCCAAGGAAGACCCTCGCAAGAAATACCAATGTCCAACCTGTCCACGAGGTTAGTTTTCGTTCATCCTTGCCTTTTTTTGGTGCTCACCGTGGTCCTACTAGCTTTTGCTCGAGCTTATAATCTGAAGACCCACATGGCAACTCATGACCCCAATCGCCTCAAACCCCATGTTTGCCCCCATCGCTCATGCGGACGCTCATTCAGCCGTAAACATGATCTCGGTCGTCACTTGGTCAGTATTCACCGTGACGAGACTGTCTCTTCCAGCCCCTCTGCGGCTACCAAGACCATCGGCGTCGACAATGGTCCAAGGGGCTGGTGTGATAACTGTGGCAAAGGTTGGGTCGGTACAGCCGCTCAGTGCAACTGCGCCGATGTCAAATAAGACGTTGCCCACAAATCTGACTGTCCTATGCGTGAGTTTCATTCATTTCTGACTGCGTGACCATATTTCTCATCTATCTTGTAGATTGGGTGAACAACTTCACCAATCGCTTCGTCGTAGTTGATGGTTGATTCGTCTACTGCGCGCCAAGATGACGTCTCATCATTCTACGCTATTCTGTTTATCGATGTATTACGCATCGTACCGTTCGTGCCTCACCACGAACCTAGCGACGAGCGTGGTCTCGAGCTCCCTGCCTGCGTACAGTGCCTTGACGAGGATTTTCAGGCAGTATGTCTATCCAATCATACCACTTTCCCCTCCCGTCTCCTTATTATTGATTCGATTATGACGTTCTTTCTTTGTGGACTCTTGAATACTCAATTCATACTTTTGTTCTGTGTAAAGCTTTCTGGTTTATATGTTTAATATATTTCGTCCTTGTTCCACCTACCGACAGTATGTATGGTGTGTGCTTCTCTGTTACAGGTTCTTGCAGGGATGGGGTTATTTTGACGCTTCATGACAAGTTTCTACTAAAAAAAATTGCAACCCTGTCTTAGCACACCTTGCCGCATCTGAATTTGAAAGTACGCACCGACCGAGTATCAACCAATCTTACTGGCTAATGTCTGTACATTCACACGAACATATAGCTCCGTAGAGAGAACACCTGACCAGGGCCCGAAGGCTCTATGAGACAATAAGCAAGGAAGAAAAAAAAAGTGCTACACGTTGTTGATCGCCCGTGTACAACTCAGGAGAGTGTGCATACCATACGGAGTGACACAGCCAGGCCACAAGGATGGTCGAGGTCGGCAGTTACGCTTGCAAGAAAGGCAAGGCTAGCGACGCAAGCCGGAAGGTCGTAATCAACCACCAGACAAAGCTATCATCGAGGACGACCCGAGTGTCATGTCCAGCGCATGGAATGTCCAAGGTGGTCTTGAAGTCATCTGGAAGTTGGTGAAAGGGTACGTGAGAACGCGATGACTCACCAAATTAGGAAGGCACTCAAGGGCAGCGCGTTGGGGACTGGCAAGTACTGGCATTTACGCTCATCAATTCTCGAGTAGAATTCACTCGGCTGCTGGGTACAGTATTCATGCATTCCAGCCCATTTCCGAACGTTGTATCGCTTGCAAATTAGAGACGTCCGGGGAAACTCTCGGGACGGGCTCACCCCTCACACAAGTGCCACCGTCTGCTCGAGCCTCCAGCCCGCCGTCCTATGATTTCACGGAACACCGTTTGTTTGCTAATACGCCTCTTTTCGACGTCGTAGGCCCAAGTAGTTACTGGTTACCGATGAACCACAGTACCTACCAAATTGGGCAGTTTCAGTCGGAGATACGTAAGTGAGATCCCCTTCGTCACCACTGACGCCATATTCTGACTTAGGAGCAGACAGCTATATAAACTGAAGAAATGGATCGTTCTCTTGTCGGTCCCTCTCTTTCCTGCCGAACATGTCTTCTCTCGTGGAGTCTGCGAAAAAAACTCTCACTGTTGCGACTTCGACGGACAAGGTTGTCGACTTGCAGCGCGACATCCAAGAGCCGCGGACTGGCGAGCATCTGACTACAGATCATGGCGTCAAAGTCTCTGATACAGACAACTGGTGCGTGCAAAATGAGGTGGTCTCCGCATGTTGGTTAACTCGTGTTCACCAGGCTCAGGGTGATCGGCTCTAGCGGTGAATCGAACGGTCCCATGTTGCTCGAGGATCAGATTGGTCGCGAGAAAATTCATCGCTTTGACCACGAGCGCATCCCTGAGCGTGTTGTGCATGCTCGTGGTGCTGCAGCTCACGGATATTTCAAAGTATATGACAATCGCGCTTCAAAATACACCTACGCACCAGTGCTGGCGGATTCATCGCGCACAACCCCCGTGTTTGTTCGGTTCAGCACAGTCCAGGGCGCGAGAGGAAGTGCCGTACGTATGCTGGTATTTGTTTTGCTAACATTTACCCATGTACTTTTGCGTAGGATACCGTCCGCGATGTCCGCGGGTTTGCAGTCAAATTCTACACGCGGGAGGGTAATTGGGATATTGTCGGGAATGATATTCCGGTCTTTTTCATCCAGGATGCCATCAAGTTCCCTGACTTTGTTCACGCTGTAAAGCCCGACTCTCACAACGAAGTTCCGACCGGTCAATCCGCTCACAATAATTTCTGGGACTTTGTCGGTCTCCAGCCCGAGTGTAAGTTATGCGCATACATGTGCTACCATTTTACTGATGCTCTACTAGCGTCTCATATGGTAATGTGGGTCATGTCTGACCGCGGCATCCCGCGTTCCTTTCGCATGATGCAAGGCTTTGGTGTCAACACCTACACTCTTCTGAATGACAAAGGCGATCGTCATTTTGTCAAATTCCATTTCATTCCCGAACTTGGTGTCCACAGTCTTCTCTGGGACGAGGCACTCAAAATCTCTGGCCAGGATCCTGATTTCCACCGCAAAGACCTCAACGAGGCTATCGATCATGGGACATATCCCAGATGGAAGTTTGCTATCCAGACTATCCCCGAAGACCACGAACGTGATTTCGACTTTGATATTCTGGATGCGACGAAGGTGTGGCCGGAAGAACTGGTGCCCCTTGAAGAGATTGGCGAATTGGTTTTGAACCGTGTCGTCGATGAGTTCTTCACCGAAACTGAACAGGTCGCATTCTGTACTAGTCACGTTGTTCCGGGAATCGGATTCAGCGACGACCCTCTGTTGCAAGGTCGCAACTTCTCATACTTTGATACTCAAATAACCCGACTGGGGATTAATTTTCAAGAGGTATGTCGCTGTAGTCATTTCTCTACAACGATGATCTGGACCGAATGTCAGCTCCCTATCAACCGACCCGTCTGCCCAATATTGAACCATAATCGAGATGGTAAAGGCCGTCATCGAATAATCAAGAGCAGCGTCAATTACTGGCCTAACCGCAAGAATATTGGACAACCCGTCCCTGCAGAGAGAGGAGGTTATATTGAGTAGGTGTCCTCGCAAACTATCATGGTCCCGCTGACACACTCCCAGGTATGCGCAACGTCTTGAGGGCATAAAAAAACGGGCGCGCGGAGAAAAATTCGAAGAGCATTTTAACCACGCCCAGCTTTTTTTCAACTCGCTTGCTGATTATGAGCGGCTTCACCTGACTAACGCCATTTCCTTCGAACTGAGCCACTGCGAGGATCCCGTTGTCTACAGGACTTACATCAACGTGCTTAACAACATCGATGTTGATCTCGCGAAATCCGTGGCTACCAAAGTAGGCGGCGACATCCCAAGCCAACCTGGTCGTACCAATCACGGGAAGAAGAGCAAGGGCTTGTCACAGACGGACTTTATGCCAAAAGAACCGACTATCGTCTCCCGTCGTATTGCCATCCTGGTCGCCGATGGTTTCAATGAGGGAGAGATGCAAGCTGTTCGCGCTGCATTGACCAACTGTAAGGCTGTATGCTATATCATCGGACCGCGGCGCGGATATATATATCCGACGGAAAACCAAGATGTCGGATCTGGAGTCTTTGCCGACCATCACTTTGAGGGGCAGCGGTCAACTTTATTCGACGCGATCTACATTCCATCTGGGGCGGAACATGTCAAGGCTCTCGCAAAGAATGGTCGCGTGGTACACTGGGTGAGGGAGGCATTTGGACACTGCAAGCCCATTGCCGCTATCGGCGAAGGTGTGAAGGTTGTTGCCAACCTGAATAACGCATCTGACTTTAGTCGACTGCTCCAGCGGTAGATTTTTTACGCGACGTTGTCCAGCTGTCCAAAGTCGATCTCTTTGCTGGTGGTCATGATGACAAAGTAGTGTCGTCTTATGGAGTGGTTTCCACGGGGCGGTATAGTACCTCCTCGACGATCGCTGGTCTCCCCAAGCTTGAAGCAGAGTCGAAGGGGTTCGTCTCCAACTTCGCCTACCAAATCAGTCAGCACCGATGTTATAAGCGGGAGATGGATGGTCTCACGGAGAAGATTGCGTTCTGATGGATCACGGAATCCGTTATTCGTATTCGTGTATGATTATTGCGCATGTTTTGAGGCCCAACACATATGTCTACATGTCGCCATTCAACATTCAGACGGACACTGTAGCGCTCGATGGCTCTTGACGCCACGCATTGGTAGCGTCGATCTGTCTGAGGATACGAGCCACATGAGCGGGAACACGACAAATGGCAAAACAATCGAGAGCACGACGACCTGCGATACGGTAAGGAGGGCATTGAGGTCTGCGCATCTGAATGGCACAACGACGGTCATGGAGGGTACCAAGCTGATAAGGCGCGTCACAAAACGACGAAGAAATGGCTATAAAAAGGCAAGAGAGGTTATATGGGGCCAAGGTGTTTCCCTGAGCAACTGCCTACGGAGACACAAAGGATGACCTTTGGAAACGACCTAGCCTGCAAAGGTCGTCGTGACGCTGGCTGCCTGGCCAGAAAACACGAGTGCAAGCGCGAAAAGGAACCCGGCCTCTGAGAATAAGTATGAGTGACTAAGAGGGAGCCGTGGAGATTGAACAATTCACCTTTGCCAAGAGTGTTGAGGACGAGGTGATACATCTTGGAAATCCCGACAGATGACGAGGTAGACGCGTCGTGAGGGACTGCAGCTGAAAGGATGAGGTTTCCGAGTATTGGTTGTCAGAAACAGCGTATGTCGAGGAAAACAAAACGCGCACGCGGACCCGATGGGCACACTGGCAACATTGAGCAGGTTGAAGATGATGTGGATGAGCTTTTAGATTTGTCCGCTCAATGAAGGTCAGAAGTGTCGCACGGTATGTACTATGGACGACAAGGAACTCCACCCCGGGGACGACTACTCACACCGGTTCTTCATCTGGCACGAATGGATTCAGGCACATGGCCCGCTCTCCACCGAG
Organism: Boletus sp. MG95; assembly: GCA_003313155.1. NCBI lineage: Eukaryota > Fungi > Basidiomycota > Agaricomycetes > Boletales > Boletaceae > Boletus > Boletus sp. MG95. The sequence goes on from QGOH01008329.1 coordinate 30,981, forward strand.
AACGTCTTCGACTACTTTGCTACCTCCATGTTCTATGATAAGCAGAGCAACAACCAGGTCCTCCGCATGCAGACCATCCACACCGGCACTCCCATCCTCAACGAGCAGGACGAACTCAGGCGAGTCCCGACCCCACATCCCCCCTCCCGCGCTCACCCCTTCCCAGACGCTTCACCGGCATCGAGTTTGCCCTCGCCCATGCGTCGCCCCCCTCCCTTTTCATCATCCACAAGCGCGAGCGTCTCTCCCCAGATCAAGGTCCGTCCAATTCTGTCCCCTCTCCCTTGACCGCATCTCCCCCCAGCCAGGCCTCTCGCCGCCTATTTCATCATCAACAACCGCATCTACCAGTCGCCCGATGTCTACACCCTGCTCTCAAACAGACTGGTACTTTCGTCTCTCCTTTTCCCGCCTGCCGCTCAAGCCCTTCTTATCTAGCTCACCTCCCTGAACGCCCTCCAGTCCTCCCTCGATCTTCTTCGCACACATCGTCCGGACTACACACCCCGTTCCGGTTTCGTATGGCCTATAATCGACTCCTCCCTGCCCGACACTGCCTCCAAGAAGCCTGATCTTGCCGTCTTGCACACCGACGACCCCACCATCGATGCGCCCGAAAAGCATAAGCTCCATGGTCCTAAAAAACAGCAAAATAATTCACTCATGATGTATGCTATGAAGACAACCGCGGTGCATTCCAACATAATGCCATCTCGCCCCCAACCCTCTGATCACGCCAGCATTCCCTCGGCCTCGGCCCTTGCACCCGCATCCGCTCAGCCCGCACTGTCCACTGTCCCTTCTTCCCAAAGAGCACCAACCCCAAAGGCACCTTCCACCGCACCGAGTCCACACGACCCCGCCCCTATCAAGGGTCCCGTCGGTGCTGGTAAAAAGAAGAAAAAACGCACGTCCCCTCTTTCTCCCGTGAGCAATCCATTGACCCATATCATAGGCACATCAGTCTTGGTGATATGAGTTCGGGGTCATTCGATCTAGATGTCACACAACCTGCCAAATCGCTGCTCCAGCGATCTGACTGCTCCCCTCGTCCACTTAGTCGGTAACAGTTGCCTCTTTTTTTCAGTCGTCAACGTGATCTTTTCATGTGTGCGTGTGGACTGTTGTAGTACGATACCACATCTATGCTTCGCTCTCCATTTGGTGCGACTATCGCCCGCTCACCCCCGTCAACTTGTCCGTCAACCACCCCAGGGGTGTCGGCAGTGCCCCATTCCGAGTACCCCCCACGCCAGTCCCTAAAGCGAGGGGATTCGCTGACACGAATGAGTCCTTTCGTGCCTTGGACGCTGTCTTTGCTAGATGTTTTGTCAGTGTCTGATGGAATGCTATCCGAGAGACATGAATCTTCCTGCCAAAAAATACCCCACAACCATAACCAAAAGAGCACAATCAAAATACCCAACACACCTGAGTTGCTGATCTCCTCCACATTCGTTTCTAGGACGAGGCCGCCTTGAATGATTTCCGCGAGGATGTGGTGAACCTTGACTCATCCCGTGATTCAGCGCACACCATCCTTTTCGTGCAAGCCTACCTCGTCGAAATGGAACACCAGGTCCAGTTCACAGACGTTCTCAAAGGCCCGGTCCAGCGCCTCCACAAAGACCTTGCGTTCCGTCGTTGTGGCACCGTTGCACGACATGTACTGATCGGATCTCTGCTCACCTGGATCAAATCTAGTATCCCCAGCTCGCTCTCGGCACCATCAACAACGAACACAAAGTACAGCGTGGCGTAATTTCTGTACACAACCCGCCAACGCTCGTCCGAGCCATCCTTGGGGCCGAGGAATGCCTCGAGTTCCGGTGCGTCCAGAAAGTTGCACAGCCCGGCTGGCCGGATCGAGATGAGGGAAAATATCTTTTGAACGACCGTCTGAGAAGACTGGTGGAGCGGCGTGTAGAACTTGGTCAGTCTTGGAATACCCGACGTGTTGACTGAGATTTTCGGCGTTGAGCAGACGGTGAGAACGGGTGCGAAAAGACGACTGACAGATCAGAACTGCATGTATCATGGCCGTTCCGTATAGAGAGGTGGTGTCCACTCCGGAAATGGTGAGCGTTTTGCACTCTCGCGATAAGATAACATTCGACCAGTTCCTTAGTTATGTACAAGACTTGGAACACTTTATTGTCACCGTTACAGCGAACAATCAAACACGAGTCCCTGATCCAGAAGAATAGGCAAGGATCGCGATATCAACACCATTTATTGTTCACGATTCGTCCCTGGGTAAGGTCCAGCCAGGTTGCAATCTTCCAGCGAGATTGCCGACTGGTCCAGCTAGACCTGCCTGACTTTTGAAACTCTCCAGGAAATTTTTGATGAGATCGTAATCCATAGTCGGCTTCTCAGCTTCCTCATCCGAGTCTCTGGCGCCATCTTGCTCAAACAGGCTGTCCAGCTCAGCTTGCATGGAGGCCTCGATATCCATGCCGACGTTGACATCTTCCAAGGCTGCACGGGCCTTCCCTTTATCCCTTTTCGTTGGCAGTGAAGGCTGGGGTCGGGACTCTGACTCAGCAGAACATTGTCGCAAACGCGACAGCTCGGCGTCCATGGCTTGCATGACCGCCTCGAAGGAGTCCAGGTTGGGGTTCGCGTTTGGGTGGGTGCCCGGCACTGACGGGCGAGGTTGCTCCGACATTGTCTTTTGTACCACCGTCGCTTTCGTTGTTATTGCACTCGCTGGTACAAATGCTTGACGCCATTGTTAGCCACCCTTCATGTATCGCAAGCGCCGGTAAAACATACCTCCTCGCCCCTGTCGTTCTTTTATAATATCACCCCACATTTCGTCAGATATGCCCAAGGTTTGGCGTGAAAACTCGAGAAACTCTGCCTCTTCTCCATTCATATCCATCTCGATCTCACCGACCACCTGAGGCCTGTCTTCCTCTGACTCGTAATTCTCATCGTCACCACCGACTAATGGGTCTGATGAGGAGGACTCGTCATCTGAATCGACACCTTCGTATTTATCACGTGGAAGAAGCGGGGGACGGATGGGACGTGCGCGCACTGGCGGACTAGGTTCTCCCATACCACTATCATTGGCGCCTGTATCGGCTTTGTGGGGTCCGGCTTCAACCTGTTCGGTCAGGATGGAGGTCTTGGCCACACGCTGCGTGTTGAAAGAAGCGGGCATTTGACCATATTCAGAAGCTGGGAGGGCGGGAACGAGGTTATCTATCGCCTGCTGGCGAGCTGCCTCTGTCGCTTTTAGGGTTTCTACATCAAAATCTTCGTCATCCGAGTCAGAGAATCTCTCGTCACTGAATAGATCGTCGTCGTCATTGTCGTCACTATCCGTACCATCTTCGTCGGAAAATGCTTCACTACAGACACATGGGGAATGTCAACGTAGAGCAGAATATGGAAGCAGACAAGGCTTACTCTTCGAATCGCGCGCCTTCCACATCTCCTTTCCCTTCTACAAATTGCTCCACTTTAGCAGCGAGATCGCGGAGTTTGTTCGTTTGTTTCTTCACGACCCTGTTCTCCTCTCCTCCCTCACCGTCCGTTTCCATGGCGTGCGTTTCCACAGTCGAGCCACCAGCGCGCACGGCACGCTCAAGCACCTCGTCGAAATCATGGGCGTCAACGTTCATCCACTCATCTGAGTCCTCCGTTAACACTAAATCGGCATCCGACAGCGTTTCGGGCGCACGGGAAAGTGCGGTACTGACCAGAGCTGCAAACGACGGCCTTGAAATGTCGCTGCCGAAAAGTGGTTTGATCAACCAAGGGCACAATACTCAAACATGGACACCTGAACATACTCTTCTCGTCGAACCTCGACATAAACGTCAGCTGCCTTATTCTCAAGCTCGTTCCACACCTGTGAACCCTCGACTTCGTCTCGGAAGTAACCGATAGTAATGAGACGGGTCAAATATGCCTTGTAATCTGGTGAGCGGCGAAGAGCATCCCTGCGTGCTTCGGCCTGGCGGTGAGAAGGATATGAGACATGACAAACTCAAAAGTGAATAGGTTATTAAAAGACACTTACGGAGGAAGTCTGTGCTTCCGTGGTTGATTTCACAACGTCTGCACGATTTTTGGATTCCTGAAACAACATCTCGAATCCACAAGCCTGAAAAGTCCATATGTGTGGTTGAGTAAATCAGCCAAGTTGAGTGACTGACCAATTTCATGCCGACATCTCGCCAACGCCAGGCAGCCGTACCTTCTCTCTCCTCAAAGCGGCCGAAAATTTTGGGTGGGTAGAACTTTTGGCCCATCAACTGAGCATACGCAGTTCGTGTCATTTTGACCCCACAAAGGACATTTGGACGTGGTGGAAAGCGTGCCATTTTGTGAGCAGCCTATAACCATCTGTCAAGGCATACCATCAAAGTAGTACCCCCGCACTCACGCGAAGTTGAATTCCATCGCGAGTGTAGAATGTCTCGATGGGCTTCTGAATCAGCGACTGGTCGACGGTGAGGGCACGAAAGATGTCGACAGGGAGGTAGGCCATGGTCGTATGTACATGGTTGCGCGCGGCACCGGGATACCCAGAAATTCGCTGCCATACGATATCCTCGACCGCTTTGGGAGTGAAGGTATCGATGGATGCATCTCGCACGAGAGTAAGCGCGTCTTCGATGGCAATGTACTCATCCTCTTCGTCAACAGCAAGATAATCCTCGTCCTCATGTTCCCTCCCGCCAGGAATGCGGGGGCGCTTTCTCAGCTTGCTGGGGAGAGAGACGTGCGAGAGGGGAACGAGGTGCAAGCGGCCACTGTATATCCACACCTGCAACGTAAGAGTGAAAGAGATCGTTTAGTTGATAATTCTCACCGTTTACAAAGGGAGAAGGGGTGCGCACCCTGTTGGTCGCGTTTAAGGGGTTCACCCAACGGGGCAGGGACTCGGCTGCCTCAATGAGCAAGAACTCGCCATCCGAGTCAGAGAGACTGGCATGGGCCAGATGAGTGGGGAAGAACGAGTCGTGGACAGAGCGTGAACATACCTGATGACGATATCCCACCGCCTAGAGATCTCTCTGAGGAGCCAGACGACGCACCACTCGTCATCGACGGCGTCGCCGACGCGCATGCGACCCTCGAGAACGTTTTTATCCTCGCCGCGGCGGGCATCTGGGTCTGGCGCAATCTTGAGCTGGAAGGGGTCGCGATGCCAGAGGAAAGCAGAGAGAAGCGTTGGCACGAGATCATGGATGCACGCAGCGAGGGACGTGCAAGAGGCCTTGTCGGCCAGCGGAGACGGGGGATAGAGTACATACAGTAGTGTGTCTTCAGAGACCGACGGGCCGCGGTTGAAGATGTCCATGTTCGTGGTTGTTGGCGGCGACGCTGGCGATGTCAGCGTCCCCTACAAGTTGGCTGTTGCCATTCGTGGCTCCGGTTCGGTATGGCTGCGCATACATCCTTCAAAGACAGAACATTGATCGCGGTCATCGGCGACGAGGTACACAGTTCACTTTCTTGTGTCTGCCTGCTCAAACTCCGTACAGGACTCAATCACCGGTCTTTTGCTCGCCGGCGTCGGCCACGTCAATGAGCATCAGAAGAAGAACTTTCTCGTCGTCGATTCCAGTGCGCTCGCCAGTGCAACGCCCCTACCATATTCTTTCTGACTCTTCCCCAGAGACCCAGATATCTACCATTGAGGCAGCCTTCCAAGAGTTCACAGAACGCAAGGATGTAGCAATCCTGCTCATTAACCAGCATGTGCGTACCGTAACGCTCTGCTTTCTCAACGTGTTCGATGCTCATGAGATGCATTTTAATCGATCTAGATTGCAGAGAAAATCAGACCGACTGTCGATCGATACCAGCAAGCTTTTCCTACCCTCCTTGAGATCCCATCCAAGGACCACCCTTACGGTACGTGTCCTTCACTTGGTCGCAGCAACTGCTCGTTGGATATGCTTTTCATTCATACACAACACGCTTCACAGACCCTGAGAAGGACTCCGTCTTGAAACGCGTGCAGAGGCTTTTCGGAGAGTAGTGCAGGTCCTTCCAGACGTTTCATGCATCTCATCGTCCACACCCACGTATGATGCATTGACATTTCATTTCCATCCATCATCATTCCAAACTCGTCGTACTGGCTGAGACCATGCTGCGTTTCATTGTGATATTATGCATTACATCGGTCCCCGTAACTACATCCGAGCATGGCGCTAATCATACTCCTGTGTTTTCCTCCTCACCCTTGATATGGACGTACGGCCCCCAGTGCGTGTGTTCAATATGGATGAAACCGCATAATAGGCTCGTTCTCCCGAACGCCTGGTGCCTGCTCGACAAATACCCTGATCGGGTTACGACTGTCTGAGTCTATTAAGAAGTCCAATTAGAGTGGACCGAACCGCATCAAGAAGGTCAGGAAGGCCTCCTGTGCAAGCAAACAAGATACGCACTGGGTATGTCTATAAGGAGGTGCTTGAACACGAAGTACCCTTCATCGTTCTGTCATGTCACGCTGTCAGTATGCAATGCCCCTATGTACCCCACCAGACATAACATGAGGACGCGAATGGTGCACGGAGCGTATAGTACGGCGAGTACTCATATATTCCATGTGCTCTTTTTGCGTACCATGGCTGAGTTGACACCTGAAAAATCATTTAACGCACCCTCACGAGATCTGCATGTACCTCTCCCTCCGTCCAAGCTGTCCCTGCACCATGGCTGCCTACATCGTGTGATTTCCGTCCGCGGAGTCCGGAAAATAGGCCTGTTAGTCCACGCCAGGATTGTTCCTCGGTTCTTTCCTGACCCTTACTCTTCTCTTTGTCCGTTGTCGCTGGAGGCATCGCAGACGGGACAGTATCCCCTCTGAGATATTTGAAGGCGCTCCTCACCAAGTCGATAGAGTGAGACATTTTCTCCTTGACGTCGCCGAAAGTCAAGGAAGCCAGCGAATCGACATAGCTGGCCCATTGGCTGTCCTTCTCATGTTCCGTTTGGACTGACGCCAAAGAGGATCCTTGAATGTAAAAGTTCAACAATATATGTTCCCGACCCGAGGAGTCAACTGCTATCTGTGACGCTACATGTCGATGGCGGTGACGGGGACGCACAGAAGAGGGTGGATTGTTGTGGAAAGTGAGGGGAGCATGAAGGTACTTGGCAACCTACCACGTAATCAATCAATCAATGACTCACCGTCGCGGTGGAGGACTTACTCGGGGAGAAGTTTTGATTCGTTCACAGGCGTCATTGTAGAGCACGGTGGGCGAGTTCTTCGAAAAGAGTTCCGAGGTAAGTGCGTAGACGAGTACGGTGGACAGTCCAGCACCGAGTAGTATTACAGTTAGGTTGGTAGTACGTTGAGTTGTGCGCATCACTAGAACATATTGCCGCATCAGCCACAGTGCACTCCCCCATTGGCAGATGGTTGGACTTACCCTTGCCACCGACAGTCAGCTCTGACCATTTCTTAGCCTTCTCCCCGCGCCTCAGAGCTGCCTGTGAGATACCAAGCTGGAATGGCCCAACCGAGTCCTCCCTGCTCGAGTGAGATGTTCTCTGCTTCTGGTCGAGGGCGGAAGTGAGCAGAGAAGACGGGGTGCTTTGGCTGCTGGCATATGTTCTGTGGGTGGTCCAGCGAATGAGAGAAAGCTCGTCTGCTACGAGCAGCAAGCGAGCGGGTCCGGACAGAGGCTGCGCACAACAGAAAGGCCTCGATAAGCGGACAAGTGAGATGGTGGACATCGGACAGGATGGTACAAACGTGTTTTGAGATCACCCACATAAGTACCACTATGACCAAGTATGTACGTCGAAAAGTTGGATGTACCAAAAAATTCTGCGAGGGCGGCTTCCTCACGCTGGCAGCACTCTAACAAGCCACGATCCAGGCCAGTTGTTCTTATGCGCAAGATCCAAAAAATTCCCATTAGCCGACTCGAACGACTGACCTCGTCATTACTAGTGACGCGCTCTACCAACTGAGCTAAACGGGACGATAGTTCGGTGCGAGCACTCGTACTGTTCAGCTCGGGATCCCTAATTTCGCAGGGGATGTACAAATCTAGTTCCCATTAATGCTACTCAATCGTTCCATAGTCGCCTTTTTCATCTGAACTTGCGCGTTTAACAGACTTTTTAGCCGACAAAGAACAGTGCTCACCGGTGGGCTGATTCCCTCTCCTTCAAAGTATGCTAACACAAACTCCTCAGCGACCCAGTCACTCTCAACAGCACCCAATTCCGCAAACACTAATTTCCTCGGGCGTGCCGGATCTCCGGTGGGTGCGGTGAGGTGCACATCGAGGGGATAACCCTTTGAGAGCTTGGTAGTGGGGAAGATCGATTTGAGTTTGCGGAGAGGAGACTGTACAGCAGTTTCCGTTTCAGCAGAAAGGGTTCCACGCGACTTGGCGAGTTGGAGACGTGCTATCAATGCACGCACAAACGCATCGCGCAAGTGAGTATACGAGGTGTGGCGTGTCGGTACTATAGACATGGATATGTAGACAGACTCGAGATAGACACGGGGTAATCTCACTGATGCGGAGTACACATGAAGCGTTTCGGACTATGTAGTTGATTTTCTCCTCGGGCGTAGCATTAACGGGGATCTGCAGCAGCGTCCTGTTAGTATCAATGTCCATGCCAGCGCGGAAAAACGAACTTGGAGTTTGGGGTTTGCGAGGTCAGCATAGAACCCGACGGAATAGACATTGAGGCCAAGAAAAGAGACTGCCCGTGCACCGACTCCTAGGAGAGAGTGGGGAGGCAGCGGAAACCTGGAAGGGATTCGGAGTTCTTTCGGAAACTCGACGGAGGTGGCAGGGTCAACTAATGTGGACAAGGTCGAGGCGATATACAGAGGGCGTGGGTCATGGCAAGAGCTTACCTACCACGTCCTCCCTGGTGGCGCGGGGGGCGTCGAGGTGGATGGGGGTGGTCTGGCGAAGGGCGAATGCCGCAGAGAGGAGAGAGACGACGCCATATAAGACGGGCTTAGTCCAGGGTCGGGACGAGGCGCAGACCAGTGGGCGGAGGGAGTGTGACATGACCAAGTGTTGGCGGGGCACGTGCACGGCTGGCTGCTGCGTCTCGTTCGGGTTGAGCAAGATATCCGCAGGGTGCGCAGAAAAAGGACGCGTCAGCGCATACATATATAACATATCCCCCCGCCGTACGTCTCGTCCTCTTTCCTCCCATATCTCACTTGCTCTCATCTGCGTTCCCAATGGCTGCTCTTGATCTATCCCTGGCTAGCATCATCGCCGAGCTAGGCTCTGGTAGTTTGTCTATCCAAGGCGTGGAGATGGACGATGACGATGTCGACGTCCTTGACTCCCCTGCTGAAGAGATATCACCTCTTTCCCCAGACCAATCCTCTTATGAGAAACAAAGGGCCAACCTTGTCGTATATCTCGATGCTCTGCCCTACCAGTGCGAGTCTCTCCAGGAGATGCAGGACAAGCTAGAGCACATCATAGCAAGGCTCCTTATATGTGCAGAGTCCAAGAGTTGGTCCGTCCTCACCACCTGGGATGCAATGCTACAATGGTAAGCCTCCACCCCTTCTCTTGTCCTCAAATCTCTTAGCCTGCCCAGTTGGCTGCAGTTGCGCTACCCCATGAAAACCTCTACTCGCGCCAAGCTTGTTAGGTTTTATTACGAGTTATGTCTCATTCCTGCTTTGGATGTCCGTGTCATCCGAAGTTGGGCAGACATGATCTCTCGTCTCCTTGGCAAAACTGGCAAACGCAGGCTTGAATCCAAGGATTTACATCTCCCATGGTGGCCTCTTTGGCAGATCCTCTACAAGGAGCTTTTTCCGAAGAAGCGTCACGGCCAAACCAAGTATGCAACTTCTACATTCTCTGTCCTTGTTTCATTGACATCCTCTCCTAGTCGTAACTTGAACAACATCTTGCTCTACGTCGCAGAAAGTTGTAAACCGTACTTCCCTGTTGACGACATCCCTGACATGCTCAATACTTTCTTGCCGATGATCACTCCCAATGTGAGCTCCCCCACCTTTTCATTGCCTGTCGCTTGTACGCGCTGACCCCATGTAGACGACCCTTACCATGATTCCAGTGCTGGCTTCATTCCTTCCTCCGTCTCATCCGCACCTCTACCTTCCTGTCGTTTTCAAGCTTTGGGAGGCTTTCAACTCCTTTTCGATGGATGATCGTTTCCTCGAGTTGGCTGGAAATTTGGCGGAGGAACATGTTGCGGGCAAAGCTGGAAATTTTGGTGAAGAAGGTGGTGCCCAGTGGAAGGACGTTGGTATATGGTCCGAGCAGGAGTGGACTTTACTAGTCAGCAAGGGGTTCGAATCCATGTGTAGGCTTCTAACCCAGTATCTGTCATATCCATATTCCTCACACTTATTTTCAGATGTTCCTGTAGGGAAATCTAGAGTGGGCACATTCGACGCTGAGCTTATCTGTATGGTTTTTAATTTTCCTGCAGAACCCAAATATGACGTCTGCGCATGCGGATGCGGCATCTGTCCGTCAGGGATCCAAGATTAAGAAAACTATCAGTCGCATAAGTGAGTGGGTTTCGATGATGTTTCGCATAGATTAGGGCACCGACATGGCCTTGATGTAGATGCCCTCGCTAAGCTGTTCGTGTATTCCATGGCCGTTGATGGCCCTCTTCGTGGTGACTCTGCATCAGCAACGCCGTCTTCCCAAAGTGGACAGACAACATATCTCGCGGGCTCAAAAGCCATGGACACTTTGGACCGCATGATTACCAGCACGGAGTCGTTTTTCCATCCATCCAATCATGGTCATTGGACGGTGTTGGTGAGTAGGTCCTCTGCTTCACACTATCTTTCTTGACTTTGTTTGTAGCTTACGAGCTTTCTTCAACGCTTAACGACCGAGTTCGCTGATCGTTGGTTTGAGGAGCAACTGCCTTCCTGTCGCACTCCGGTGGTGAGTATTGTATGAGGTAGTTTGCAGTGCTGTCGCACTGATGGATAATCTCAAGACTCGTCGTCTCACGAACACGATTCGTCGAGCGTTCATTACTAGTCTGCTGACACCAGCCTTACTTGCAATGTTCTCGAAGGATCCGCTGTCTCTCGCTATGACCCAAGGAGCCCTGCGCGTGATGGCCCAACTCGAGCCCACGTTAGTCATGCCAGA
>QGOH01008344.1:5123-18990 GCA_003313155.1 Boletus sp. MG95
AACGCATCGGCCCTGGACAAGTCCACCATTTGTTGTAAAACCCCCAAACATGATTTTGGCTCTTTTCCAGAGAGCCAACGTTTTGAGCGGCGGTCAAGGCTAGAGTTGTCCAAAAAAGATATGTTAATTTCCTCCAACAATGCTCCAGAAGCCAAAACGATCTTCTCCAACCGGGATAGGACACGAGGGATCTCTAGGTTGCCGACTCCCCTGTTTCTGGCTTCCACGAATGTAGTATTAAGTTCTCGCGAGATCGTCACAATTTTGATGAGTGTCCTCTCGCTCTGTGATGAGAATTGATCGCATATCAAGATAACATTCATGAGTGCTCAGAAATCTGTCAGCAAACTCACTTCTCGTCCTAGAGTTGTCAACAGCGTGGATCGCAACGCTGAGCACAGATTGCAGTCCAGTACCCAGCAACGTGAACCGCCCAAGCAGCGCCCAAGGACCTGGTGCAACGTGGTATCTCCCTTGGCTGTAACACCATTTACGTCAATGCCTCGGAGAGTGAGGTCATGAACGAGTGGTGCTGTCTCCCCAGAAAACAGGATTCCGGAGGGTACAGGTGCATTGATAGAGAACAAATACCCCAGTAAGGAGAGGTGTCCTCTTGATGCAGCCGAAGCAACCGCCAGGAGAATTTGCTCGGCAGAGTCAAGGGTAGACTCGGATAGGTCGTATCCAATCTGGACTATCCTCCGTATCATGACTAAGAGGTCTTTCTCTGTCACCTCGTGTTGCCTATACCGGTCCAGGTTCAACGCACGTAGGAGGAACCCTGCGCCTTGGACTTCTGCTCCCCATTCCACAAATTCATCGGCTTGTAGTAGCATTGAGGCCAGACGTGGTGGATAGTCGCAGTGATGCCCATCAAAGACGGACGAATATACTCTTCCAGGTATCGAAGCGCTTCCTTCCTTCAAAAAGAGGTCGACCAGCAGACTGTTTCCGCATTGAAGAGCAACCTCCAGTGGTGAAACACGTCGTAGCCTGTCAGCATCCCAACCACTGCCGTTTACGTCGACACCGTGTGACAGCAATATCCTGGCATGGTTGACTTTGTCGAAATGTACAGTGTGCACGAGGGGATTTGAATCATACTTTGACTTGGAAGGAGCACGGTTTAGGAAAGCATGTAAAAATGGCTCGAGAAACATGGTGATTAGGACGCAAACGATGAAATCGTGTTCTGGGGTTATCCATGATTTATAAGGGTGATACAAGGAAGCCAACCTGCACATGTGTGTCCACTCCAGAGGATGTTTCTGTATTTCCGATCGGAGAGTCGTCATAGAATCCAGGATTGTATCGTCCATGGGCTCAAGATGCGTGAGGTGATCGAAACCGCATGAGAATATGTAGTCGAGAAGTGGTCGTGATGGCAATAAGGTAACCATATCACGCTCAGTGGATTCAGGAGTCTCATCGTTGTCGAAAAGATGGTTTAGGGAGGCAGCAAGGTAACACATGCACAACTGGAACACCTGGATATGAGCTTCTCGCAAGTTGATGTGGTATGCTGGCAGTTTTGTGTGAGTACGTTCATCCATAAGATACTCCTATTCATGTGTTATCAGTCACGCACAGGGCAAATAGGCTAGACGCTGCCCTTCACCTTGACACTAAAATGTGATAGGTTGACGATGTCGGTCTTTTCGTCGTGAATCACAAGGCTCCCGAGTGCGTCAAGCAACGCATATTTATGTATGGGAGCGATACCTTGGTCCAGCGTTCGTCTTCGAAGGTCAATGGAGAGCGCGTCGACTATTTCCTTTAATATCAAGGGTCGGGAGGCTGCCACAAGCCATACCAGGGCGCGCTGGGCAACCTTTGCCTCCGATGGCCATTGGTTGATCCCTAAGAGAATTCTCTCGTATGTTGCATCAAGGCCCATTGGGAGGTTATCCAATGCTTCTTGAAACTCTTGGAGGGTAACACATCCTTTGAGAGTATCAATTTGACACTGAACCCACCGAAACCTACAAACTCATTGAGTATGCATAAGAAACGATATTAAGCAGTAGACAAACATTCCGTCTGCTCTTTGACACAATGTAGAACGGACCATCTTCTTCAGCTCAGGATCAAGGAGACCCAATCGTGGGTGAGAATCTACCTCTCTGTTGACATGTAACTCGATGTCTGCCAACACTGCTTTTGCCATTTTGTCCACAGAGATGTGAGGAAATGGGGCAAATCTATGTTTGATGACTTGAATTGGACGGCTGCTCACAAAAAGTCGTACTCCCTTTGTCAGCTTGAGGAGAGCACAAAGGAGACGATCAACATCTCTGCACTCATCCAAGGCATCAATGATGAGAAGAGGTTGCTGATGAAACTGCTCTGCAGCACAGGACACCAGAGAAGAAAGATGCATGATGTCTCTAAGTGTTGCATCACCTTTGTGTTTCTCTTTTATCAATTCATCAATGACTTGAAGAGCACCGAGTTTGACATTCCCATGACGATATTGGTCCAGTAGTTGATAAAGCAGGGAGCGTATTGCTTCAGTGGCATCCATGGATCTTTCTTTCCCAAAATCAAAGTAAAAAAATGCACGAGGTTCATTCTTGAATGTCACCTCCAGGTGTTCGATCGTAGATGCACTGTGGTCCATCTCAATATCATTGCAGAATCAGAGGAGTGTACACACACTAAAACTGATTTTCCAGACCCAGCTGTAATCATAGCAAGGTAAGTGATAAAAACTTCATCAGGTTTCTAACACTGAACCTTTTCCCTGTAACCACAGGAATGAACCCTTCCCAGCCAACCATGCCTTGTATTCATCTGTCTCAGGTAACCAAACGCATGTATCAGATTGACGCTGTAATAGAGTGGTTCTGTGCTTTTCGAAACACCTGAAGGCATCAAGCCATTGCAGGATAACATCTAGTTTTCCCACTGCAAATGTAACATGTGCATCAAGACTAAGATTTATATTTGGTGTTCACAGTATACCCACAATCGACTATGTCCTTGGACTCCATCTCATGTGGGATATAACCAGATAGAATATTGTCCTTGTGAGACTTGGTTGTTGTCATGCTATGGAGGAATTCAGTTTGACAACTTAAAGTATCAGTAGATGGTGATGCTCACTTAGATCTGGCCTGATGTCCAAGATCCTGTACAGCTTGCCTGATGACGACATCGGTGTCCTTGCACATGGCACGGGCAGTATTAAGAGCCACTGCTGATTGTGGTCGAGTATTTGGCCCGTAACAATTGTCCTCATGATTCATGGTGCCAAGACGATCAAAGTTTTCCTCGCGAAGTTCATCCACCATCGTTTCGTGGGAGGAATTGAATGGGCCATAGGTGCTATGCCATTTACTTCCCATTACTGTACCTCTGAAATCCAGTTCACAGGCTGCAGATGGAACAATATGAACCCTGCGGTTCCTAATTGCCGGTGCTTCAATCAGACATGATCCCTTTGTGTAACTCGGACACTCACCAGACACCTGATGCAAGCAAGTAGCCAAAATAGTCCCGGTTATCATCAAAGACTTTCATAGCTTTGCGAATTTGCTCATCCGCTGGTGTAGGACTGAAGCCTATACGATGCGATAGGGAGCCGAAAAGTGTTTTTGCTGGGCGATCGGGCTTGATCATTTTCTTCATTTCCCTCAACACAAGCAAGCATATGACTGGTCCGTTGGCAGAGATCCAACCTTCGAGTTGTCTATGAGGGGCCAAACAGCTAATCATACATTGGTTGAGGGTTTCGATGATTTCCCGAGATGTGTCCTTGATCGTGTCCAGCGAGGACTGAACGCGAGAAATATCGGGCCCCTTGAGTCCCCCAGGCCACGCGCTAGCGTCCGTGAGTGTCCTGCTGAGCTCGTGCGAGATAATTGCAATCTTGGCGAGCGTTGCCTGTGGTTCCATGACAAGCTGCGCGGATAATTGACCTAATCGAAGATATAGCTTGCCAGATCAGTAGCGACTTCAACCTCAGATGCCGTATCAGTAACAAGGAGTCTTTCAACTTATAAGCAATAGGACATCCTTCTTCCGTGAGTAATATACTCCAAGGTCAATTCTTGCTGCGGAGTGAAGTACCATTGCAAGAGTTGTGTCCCGGGAACAGGATCTGGCTCCCAGACACCGAGGACAGTCGATGAGGCCGCAATGCCGAGTGTCAGTACTCTTCAATCCAAACTCCGATCGTTCTGTGCCGCACCTACTATGGAAAGCCGAGCAGCTGTCACGGTAGATCGCGCCCGGACTCAGACTCCCCTAGGCAAACATACTGGCTGCCACGTCGTTTACTTGAGTGGTCACTGACGACCGGAGAGCACCAAGTGGTCGTTTGCTCGGCCTGACTCAGAGGTGAGCTGAATGTTAAGGATGAGAGGTCGTGTGTATTAACCATATTTAGTGCATAACGAACCCTGTGGAGAACACTACACGAAGGCTGTAGGTCGGTGAACTAATCAGTGGCTCCGGCAGGGGACTGAAAGTTGGTCCGCTGACCTCGCAGTCAGAGGACTAAGTTAACCTCGTCAAATATTGGGATATATCCGTCGTTCCTACATAGCTAATGACTGGCGAGCAAATATAACCAGAGGTCCAATGCATTCCCGTGTTTGCAGGACATCAAAAGAGCAACTTCCGATCCCCCGAGTTCGAAAACATCTAGCTAGGGTAGTCTGCGCGCACCAAAAAAAAACGCGATCAATGTGCTCGGGAAACCCAACAACCCAAGTCTTCATACCATATCCACATGCGCATCGCGCAACCTATATAGCCCACGCACACTAAAAGTATGCCCCGGTGCTGGGCGCTGGGCTTACCCCAGCCCCAACCCCAGCCCCAGCGTGGCGCACCCAAACCCACGCCGGAAGCTCACTCAAAACTCAGCTCCACCACCAGCGTCCCACTCATCAACACCACATACGCCAAGATCATAAACACACCCCATCGCCTCGAAAGAACGTACCCCTTCATCGGAACAACCACCAACGTCGTCACCAGCAACATCAGCAGCCCGACCGTACTCGTGATCAACGTGGGTGTGAAGTGGAGGTTATAAGGGATTCCGCCCGACTCGTCGATGACGTAGGTGCCGGAGATACCGATGCCGAGGAGGATGTTGACCATGGGGCCGCCGAAGCAGGCGGAGAAGGCCATCATGGGGGCAAAGACCTGTATATATGTGTGTGTGTGTCTGGTGAGTGAGGGAGCAGAGAGCGCATGCGAGGGAAACGTACGGCGACGCTCGTGTTCGCAACGAGATCGGCGAGCGAATTACCAACGGCAAAGATCGTGAGACCGATGATGGCATCCGAAAGCCCAAAGATGAACCCAAATGTCTAGAAAAGCAGAGACGCGTGAGTGCGCATCCGATACAGAGGGAGCTTGAGAATCGGTTACTTGGAGGACGTTCACGACTTCGTCGGCAATTGCCATGATCCACACGACGGCGACGAGGAACCCCATGCAGCATCTCGCCATCTGGGCAGCAGGATGCAACCCCACGTTGGAAAATGCGAGCGCGAGCAACGCAAGCACGAACCCCCCGAGGGCCGTCCCAGCCAACAGCCACTCTATGTGATTGCTCCTACCTTGACTCCAAGTCAACGAAAAGGTGTTCATCATCAGACGAAAATGACGCACTGAACAACACGGCGACACAAAACAAGGGTCCGAAAATACATTGGATGGCTGTCAACCACTTGTTGGACTCTACCACATGAAGGCCTTCTTGGACTTCATGTTCAGCCATTAATGCCCTCTCGACTCCCTCTTCCTCAAAGTCGGATAGATGCGTCTCGTGTCGGTTTATCTTTTCCTCGTGCGAACCATCGCTACCATAAGGGATTATGACAACAGGTAATGTGATCGTCAACGCCATAACAGCCGGAGCGGCGAGGAGCGAGACGATCTTTGCGGTCAACGTTTTTGACTTGAAATGGTGGAGCGACGGGAACAAGATATGCCACGCCCGGGCAAGAACATGCCATAGACCCTGGGGCCGCGTGGGAAGGATTTGTTCCTCGACCTCGGTCAACGCTGGCGGATCAGTAGGAGAGGCAGGTGTGTGAGAGATCGAGGGTATCGTAGGGATAGAAAGCGGAGTACGTGCACCCTCTTCCTCGTGCACGTCCACCAGCTCTGCTTCCTCGCGGTCTGGCTCCTCTAATATGGAGGTGCGGAGCAGTTTCGGAGAGCGGTCGTTCAGGGGAACGCCGAGTGCCCGGTCCCACTCTTCAGTTTCGGTTGGTGGGCGTGGAGAAATGGAGCTGGAACGACTCTGACGACGAGAGATGTGGTAGTGGCCACCTGTGTAAGGCGTCACGGGGGAATCAAACATATTGAGGGAAGAACTAGTGGCCTGACTTTGGAGGGAGGAAACCACCTGGTGGAATTCTATGGCACCGACCAGAGAGAAGGCAGGCATTTGGGCAAGGTGAGGAGAGCTGATTGGCGAGGGTGTGTGAGAATGAGATGCTGGGGGAAGTTGTGTTTGTACGTGAGGTACAGTAGGTGCGGAGGAAGATCTAATACGCGTGGGTATTGGGGACAAAAGCGGCACCGTCAAACCACTTGAAGGTGGTGGTGGTGGCGGTAGTGGAGAATCTTCAGGGGAAGGAAAGTGAGCATGACGAGATGTCAAGTCTGAAAGGGTATTACCGTCAGAGTATGGTTGCAGTGGACTTTCATCCCTGTACTCTGCGCGCACGATTGCTTCGATGCGACGCTGTTTCTCTCTGCGACTAACCCACCAACCGCCGACGACAACGGTGAGGGCATAGAAGACGTACAAGACGATGAGCATTGTCGACTCGAGAGCAGTTATCATTCCATCTCGGAGAATGAAAAGTAGCACGCATATCGCGATAGTGAAGAAACCGACGTCACGAAGGAACGGGAAGGGATCGACTTTGAATGGGCGAATGATGCACATGGACCCCGCGACGCAAGAAACGATAAAGGATGCTGCACCCAGTAGCTCACCGATCGCCAAGCTGCCTGAGTTTGCCCGCATGGCAGAAAATGTCGCGAAGACATCTGGACTGGCGTTTCCAAAGGCAAGGAGCGTGACGCCGGCGACGTCCTCATTCAACCCAAGGAACTGCGAAATGGCGGCGAGATTTGGGGTGAAAAAGTCTGCGGCGGATATTCCGAGGGTGGAGAAGAGGAACAGGAGCCAGAGGAGGAGGGCTGTGAATATAAAGGGTCGAACGGAAGGGTCAGCACAGAAATAGAGTTGTAGATAAGGAATTGAGAGGACTGTGTTTGATGTCGGGCATTGGTCGCGGACATGGATACATTGGTCGGAAGCAAATTGAAAGTCGAGTGGTCGACACTAGGTCAACAGGACATGAGTAAGGACGGGTGTCGAGATAAGCTGAGTAGACACCTCGGTTTCGTTCACTGGAAGACCAAACGGGGCTGCCAATTGGACGCGTTTCCATAGAGAGGTTTCGCGATGGAGTGCAAGCTGATAGTCGTATGATGGCTGCGCATACCTACTCTGAGACCAGAGAGCGCCGTTGACGAGAAGACAGACGAGAAGGAGGGCTTTAGCGGCGTTGGACATGATGAGCGAAGCGGTCAGCGTGCGAGCTGATCTGGCATTCAGTGAGGACTCGACTCGAGCGACGCTGGCTGGTGTGGAGTCTGTCGACGTTTCAAGAGATCAGGTCTATGATTACGTCATCATTGTCTTGAAGGGTGCGATTGCGGCGTGTCGCGCTCAATTTCCGACACAGCGACCAAGCCATGCAGAATGGGTGAGCTGAGCTCGGGGAAAACAGTGAACGTCGTCGGAGACGACGAGAACGATCGTGATTTGTCGGTTGAATCAATGCCTTGGCGCCCGCTTAGACCCGCCACTATCACCGCCTTGCACCTTGTGTTTTGCATCAGATAACGTCCATAGTAACCGCACCATCATCCCGCATGAAGATCGCAGTCCTCACGTCGGGCGGCGACAGCGCCGGCATGAACGCCGTCGTCCGCTCCGTCGTCAAGATCGCTATCCTGAGGCAAGTTTCCCCGGTCCCCGTGCAACTAGATCTCGCTTGTTCTCACACGCTCACACAATATTCTCATCTGCCTCCTCTTCGTCGTGGAACCCGTACACCTGCCACAGAGGATGCGAGACATATATCGTCCGTGAGGGGTACGAAGGTCTCGTTCGGGGAAACACCCGGGACCACGCCCCCTACCATGAGCCATTCGCAGACCCCAGTGCAGCCCAACGCGTGCGCGGAGGCGCTCAAACCAACCTCATCGACAACCTGCGCTTCGGAGACGGTGGACTCCTTCGCGACGGTACCTCTGATCACCCGAGTGGTCGTTCCCTCAAAGGTCATTACATCGTTCGCGTCGGATTCGACGACGTTAGGGACTGGTTCGCAGAGGTAGGCTTACCGTGATCTACTGTCGAGTCTGACAAGTGTCGAACATGAGCACAGGGTGGTACGCTCATCGGAACCGCCCGCTCGAAAGCCTTCCGCACCCCAGAAGGCCGTCTATCAGCCGCATACAACCTCATCAGTGAAGGCATCGACGCCCTCGTCGTCTGCGGTGGTGACGGCTCCCTCACTGGCGCCGACGTCTTCCGCCTCGAATGGCCTTCTCTCCTAGAAGCCCTCCACACCCAAGGCAAAATCTCCCCGGAACAACTCGCCAAACACGGTCACCTCCGCATCGTCGGCCTCGTCGGATCCATCGATAATGACATGAGTTTGACCGATCTGACTATCGGCGCACCGACTGCGTTGCAGAGAATTTGTGAAGCGATCGATAATATCAACTCGACTGCGTCCTCGCACTCGAGAGCCTTTGTACTCGAGGTCATGGGCAGGCACTGTGGGTGGTTGGCCTTGCTCGCTGGTGTCAGGCAAGTCCTCCCCGAGTCATATTAAGGATCACCACGTTGATCGCGCGTTGACAGCGGTGGAGCGGATTTCATTTTCATTCCCGAACGCCCACCCGAAGCAAATCCGTGGGAAGACTACATGTGCGAGACGATCCAACGCGTAGGTCTCTTGTCTACCTTTCACCATCTTACGTCTCACCCTCTTCTAGCACCGTCAAATCGGGAAGCGCAAAACGATCGTCATCGTCGCTGAAGGCGCTCAGGACGCCAATCTCCAGCCTATTCGTGCCGATTATGTCAAAGATGTTCTGACTGAACGCCTCGGGCTGGACACTCGTGTCACCACACTCGGGCACACACAACGCGGAGGCAAACCCTGTGCACTTGATCGCACATTGGTGAGACAACGTGTTCTTGCCACCGAAGCACCGTGATAACGCATCCCTGGTAGCCTGCATTGCAGGGCGTCGAGGCCGTCAATGCCTTGCTTGAGGCTACCCCTGACACGCCTTCCTATATGATTGGAGTTCGCGAAAACAAGATCACTCGCGTGCCTCTTATGGAAGCTGTCGCGATGGTACGATGTCATTCACGATTCGGCACGCATATGCTCAATGTTTGCTCCTCAAGACCCGGGCAGTCGCAGACGCGATCGCGGCAAAGGACTTTGCCAAAGCAACGTCCTTGCGTGACCCTGAATTCTTGCAAAGCCTGGAAAACTTTTTAACTACGTCGACGCTCTACACCGAGAAACAGTTGCCAGAAGCGCAGGTCAGTTATGACATTCTTGACGAATCCATCCCAGCTGATCGTCTTTGCAGCGAATGCGAGTTGCCATCATGCAGTAAGCACTCCCGCCCGTCCTTGCCTGACTCTCACTCTATTGCAGCATTGGTGCACCCGCTGGAGGGATGAACGCTGCAACACGTGCCGCAGTCCGCTACTGTGTTAAACAAGGACACACCCCACTCGCCGTGCACAACGGCTTCCGCGGTCTCCTCGACGACAACATCCACGAGCTTTCCTGGCTCGGCGTCGACGGCTGGACTGCTCGTGGTGGCTCCGAGCTTGGTACGAACCGCATCCTCCCCGACGTCGACCTCGGCGCCGTCGCCTCTCGTTTCCAAGAACACGGTTTGCACGCTCTCATGCTCATTGGTGGGTTTGAAGCCTTCAACGCCCTGCTGATCCTCGACAATGCACGCAAGTTGTACCCATCGTTCAATATCCCGATGGTGCATCTCCCTGCGACGATCTCGAACAACGTGCCGTTGACCGAGTTTAGCTTAGGGAGTGATACGAGTTTGAATGCGCTCGTGGATGCGTGTGATTCGATCAAGCAGAGTGCGTCGGCGAGTCGCAATCGGGTGTTTGTCGTCGAGACACAGGGTGGCAAGTGTGGGTATATCGCGACGATGGGTGCGTTGGCGGTAAGTACCCTCTCTTTCCGTCTCTGGTATTTTACGAGAATATCGGATTTCGGCTTAGACGGGTGCGTCGTTGGTGTATACTCCGGAACAAGGAATGGATCTCGATTTGTTGCGTGACGACGTCAAGTTCCTCAAGTTGCGCTTTGGGCTGGACGCCAGAGGCAAGAGCGAAGGCCGTCTCGTCATTCGGTACGCCCTATCTCATTTCCCCCCTCCTCTCACATCTCAGTCTTTAACACAGAAACGAATGCGCGTCGACGGTCTACACGACGGACGTCATCACCAAGATGTTCAAAGAAGAAGGGGGCGCCCTCTTCGACTCGCGCTCCGCCTCCCTCGGACACACCCTCCAAGGCGGGGTTCCTTCCCCCATGGACCGCGCCCGTGCGATGCGTCTGTCCCTCCGCTGTATGACCTTTTTGGAGGACCACCACGCGCGATTGCGAGCGCAACCTGGACGGGTCAAGGTTGCGCCCGAGGAGAGTGCGGCGGTGATTACGATCCAGGGGAGTGCGGTGGAGTGGGTGCCTGTGCAAGCGATGGTGAAGCATGCGGACATGAAGAATCGGAGGGGAAAGAAGATGTGGTGGGCGGGGGTCAAGGATTTGGTGGAGGCGTTGGCGGGGCGGTCGGGATTGCTGTGAGATTACCCCTGTGCTAAATGACACCCGCGCGTTATTGGACGCGGTATCGGAGTTTGAAAGGGTGGCTGTTGAATTTCCCACGATGTGTGCTGGACGCGTTTTGAACGAGTTGCACGTTGATACACTGCGCCGTCGTCCGTCATGCCACTACAGAGACCCGAATTGCCCGTAAAATATCAAAACCCGAATCTCAAGTCTTGTGCGTTCATTGTCTCTGTGTTCTGCTCGCCTTTTCACGCCCAATGAATAGTAGACTTGTCCAAATGGCCCCCTGTGAAATATCAGTCACTCGATCGTGATGGGCATGAAGTCCTGGTGCGCCCTTTCCTCTCTCGTCTTGTTTCCTATCTGCCCCTGACGTCACACCAGGTCGGCCGTCTCAAAGTCCCAACTGTACGTCCGACCGAGCACTCCCCCTTTCACCCGTCCTAACCCTCGCCCTCAGCCCTCTGGCCATGCCTTCATCCTTCGCCGCTACGACACCGGCGCCGTCAGCCTCACCACCATGTTCCGCGCCGCATTCCCCGACGCCAGCGAAGTCGACGAACGCAAAGAAACCCAATGGGCAAAAGAGGCCTTTGACCTCTCCGGCAACAACGGCTCCGCACGCGAACCCGGCATCGTTCGTCTCGCAGGCACCTGGATCAGCCCCCCAATCGCTCTCCTCCCCCAATTCGCAGATGCCTATCTCTTGCGTGACGCCATTCTCCACATCGCCAAGGCCGCCCCAGATCCAAAGGCCAACTATCGTCGGCCGGCAGCCAAGGCGACTCCCAAGGCGGTTCCACCATCCTCGCCCGTCACGACGCCCGCCAAAACCTTGCTGACACCAGCACCGTCGATGACGATGCCGACACCCAAACGACGGAGGGAATCTTCTCCCGTCCCCGCACCCGCACCCGTCCCCGTCCCTGCCCCGCCTCCCGCACAACAGTCGAGTAGTACTCTGCCACCGCCCCGCCGGTCCGCCCGCACAAAGAGTCCGGCACCCCTTCCAAAACCTGTCTCCATCAAGTCCCCGAAACCAGTCCGAATTGCCCGTGCTGTTCGTATGACCGAGGTGACGACGCCAGGAGGCTCGGATGAGACCGTCGTCGAGGAGGAAGCAGAGACGATCGAGCTTGCAAAGCCGAGCATGACACAGGACATGGCGGAACAAATGGAGTTGATCGAGCGCCTGAAAGCCGAACGTGATTCCCAGAAACTGCAGACGGTCGAATCCGTGCCTGATACAGCGCCGGCACCCGCACCGTTGAAGAGGGAACGGGAGGAGGATGAAGAAAACAAGACGGACTTGCGTTTTGACTTCAAGGAGCCCGAGACCGAGGAACGGCAGATCGCGACGAATCGGCGTGTATCGCGGTTCCAACTAGAACCCAGAACCAAGTCGGTTGCCTGGGGCGTCGCGGCATTCGCGATTGGAATGAGCGCTGTGTGCGTGTTTCTTGAATGGTCGCGCGTAGCCATGATTGACATTTTCCTTTTTTGCAGATCATTCCTACCAAATTTCTTTTGATAACGATCGTTCTGAAATGTTGTCCGCTGTGTCTCCGTCTCTTGCCTGTCCAGTTATCTTTCTTTAAATGATGTGTTAGGGTATATTGAACGCCATAGGTGTACATCGTCCTTCTCATCTGTGCATGGGCGACAGCCCAAGTTCCTATTTCCTATTTTTTTTTCTCCTTCCATGTCCCCTCGTTGATAGCGTTTTTCGCATCTCTTAGTTCTACCTAGTTCGATATGTCTTTTGTAAGGAGAATATGCCTCTTTTGAGGATGATAGCTTCCTTATTCCCTTTGCCTCGATAAATCTGTTTTGTACCGTCTCCACGAAATAATCTGAACAACGTCTCGGCGTGTGGTGTGTGCGACATGGTCTGTCGTGTTCGCGATCAAGGGTGCACAATGTCTAGGGCCGACAAACAAGGATGCCCTGTTCGTACAACCCCGCGACGTAGATCGCACCCGTCCTGGCATCCCTCAACGTCGTCGACGAAGATCCAAACACAGACCCATCACTCTGGAAGAGGGTCTCCACCTCGTGCGTCGGCACGGTCGGGACAAACTGGACCGCCGACAACGGCGCGCGCGCGTCCCCGCCCGCCACGCACCGCGTCGTGTCGGACAGCGGCACCGTGAGCGATACGGCCCAACTAGGCGAGGTCGTCCCGGTCTTGTTCGCCGCTATGCCGATCAGGGAGGGGAAGTGGGGGTGGCCGGTGACGATGAGAGCGCCGTCGTCGTCGTAGGCGATGTTGTCAGGGAAGAAAGGGACGGGGACGGTGTGTGCAAAGGAAAGTGAGGGGGCGCTGCCGTCGGCGTTGGCGTTGGCGTTGACGGTGTAAAAGTGGACGAGGCCGAGGGTGGTGGAGGCGATGGCGAGGTGGGTGTGAGAGGGCGAGAGAGCGACGCCGTTGGCAAAGGAGATACCGAGGGCGGCAAAGGCGTGTGAGAGTGTGTAGCCGTCTGCGTCCGTCGTGGCGTCGTCGGTGGGGCCGGGCATGGGCGTGGACTTGGACTCGGACTCGGACTCGTGGAGAGAGACGTGGGCGACCCAGCTGAGCGGAAGCCCAGCGATGGATTCGACGAGGGGAACGACGTGCCCGATCGGGTTCGGCAGACGACGCGTCAGGAGGTGATCGTTGCTCACATAAAAGCTCGTCGGGGACGTCAACGCGATCGCATTCGGAGACACGAAATACGGCGACCGGAGCGTGCGGATGTATCGCGCCTCCGCGAGACGCGCCGGATCGAGGACAAACTGCTCGATGGTCGTCTGTGCGCGTGCGTGGTTGACGATGAAGAGGTTGGACGGGGACCCGTCGCGAGAGGGGTAGATATCCATGCCGAGCGGGTGGAAATCGTATCCGGCGGGGTATCCCTCGAGTGTGAGACGGTGGACGGCGTCGGTGCTGGGGACGTAGAGAAAGAGGTGACCACGCGGGTTGGGAT